>PVIU01003939.1:0-135482 GCA_004026605.1 Ondatra zibethicus | reverse complement strand
ACCTACTGAGACAGTGTGCCTGAACTAATGGGAGCACACCAATCCACCTGGACTGGGACTGAATGAGCATATGATCAAACCAGACTCTCTGAATGTGGCGGCGAAAGTTGGCAGATGGAGAACCCACAAACAATGACACCAGGACCTATCTCTTCTGCATGTATTAACTTTTTGAGAACCGAGTCTTTTTGAATGCACATCCTTCCTAGGCCGGGAGGGATGGGGGTGGGCCTTGGACTTCCAACAGGGCAGGGCACCATGCCCTCTTTCAAGGAAGAAGGGGGAGGGAGGAGGGGTGGAGGAGTAGTGGGAGGGGACCGGGAGAAGGGGAAGAAAGGAAAAAAATTTTATTTCTTTAATTATGTTCTTGAATGGAAAAAATAAAACAAAACAATGTATCGAAAAATAAATCAATAAAAAATAAAAAAAATGCAACCTAAAAAAAATAAATAAATTCAATTGTGTGTCTGATATATGACCAATTGATTCTACTGTTAGGTATATAGATGGGGTTATAGAGAACAAATGTCTGTGAAGCAATTCATACAACTATGTCCTGAGCAACCATACATTTAAGACAGACTGAATTGAGTTTTTATCTTTTTCTTTCTCTCTATTTCTGTTTCTCTGTCTCTGTCTCTCTTTTTCTGCATATGTGTGCATGTTTGACAGAATCACACTATGTAGCTTTTGGCTGGCCTGGAGTTCAGTTTGTAGACCAGGTTGGGCACAAACTCACATATATCCTCCTATCCTCCTGCTTCTGCCTCCAGAGTGAAGGGATTAAAGGCATGCACCACCATGCCAGGCTAAACAATATGTTTCAATATATTGGTTTTCCGAGATAGGGTTTCTCTGTAGCTTTGGAGCCTGTCCTGGAACTAGCTCTGGTAGACCAGGCTGGCCTCGAACTCACAGAGATCTGCCTGCCTCTGCCTCCCGAGTGCTGGGATTAAAGGCGTGCACCACCACCGCCCAGCTAGTTGCAGTATATTTTTACAAGGATAGAATAATCAAGAATAGGAAAGAATAAGATGTTTAAGACACAACCGAGCTGAATATATATTACCTACACGTGTTATGTAATTAAGATGTATTATATTATTGATACACAGTAGCATAATATATAATGGATTTATATATTAACATTTTATATAATACATATATAATTATAATATATTAAGCAAAAGGATTTGATACAAATATGCATGTACTATATAAATCTACTCATTCATGAAGTCCAAATCACATACATATATGCATGTACTATATAACTCCACTCATTAATGAAGTCCAAAGTCATAAAAGATAAATATCTAGTGACATAAATCAGAAAGTTATAATAAGAATCTGGGTTTGAGGAAACAGGAACCAAAAGGAAAAGGGAAATGAATTGTTGAGAAGGAAATAATTTACACATTTTGCTTGGGGGTTATGCATATATATGCCAGTTGTCCAAACTTATTTGAGTGATTTAAATTTGTTCAGCTTCTTGTATGTCAACCAAACGTTAACCAAAAAAAAAAAAAAAATACTAAGTTTTAAATAGAACCAAAGACTCTAAATAGAAGCAAATAACCACTGAGCACATGAAAGTGTGTGTAAGTTTACTAGTAATCAAGAGTTCTTAGCTAATGCAACAATATGAAGAAATTTTTTGTCTATCAGGTTAGTAAGAATAAAGAATGAATTATAATTCCTCGTTTAGTGTGTATGAAAAGAGGCTCTAATTTATCTCTAATGGGATCTCAATTAACAGAAGTACAGAAAATTGTGTATAATGCCTTATATTACCTCTACCCTTGTTATCACATTTCTATTTAAAGACATGCACACAAAATGATTTATTCACACTTCTTCATTTGCAAACATGATAGTAACAGAAATAATTTCTTGTGTTAAAATGTACTCATTCGCCAGGCATGGTGATGCATTATGGAGGCAGAGGCAGGGGCATCTCTGTGATTTTGAGACCTATGAGGTCTATGTAGTGAATTTTAGGAAAGTCGGGCATTTCCTAGATAGAGAGACTGTCTCAAAAAATATGTATTCACATGTAACAAAGTAAGAGTTAGGAAAATCAGACAGGATAAGGGATAAAAAAGACACAGAAGAAATGTTGCTTAGATTTAACTTGGTGATGTGCCCAAGCAGAGTCTAAAAGCAACCAAACACACCAACAAAGCAAAAATGCAGAGCAGTAAAATTGTCTAAGATGCCCAGTAATTTATATGGTATATCCACTTTAAACTCCTTAGAATCATTGCTAGTCATGTTCTTCTGCTCGTTTGGCCTGTTGCCTACTGTTTCGCATTGATCTCTTAAAAGCTAGGTTACTGTGAGGAAGCTGCGAAAGATTACAGAAGATACGATATTCAGACCAAGGTGATTATTGTAAATCATGTTGTTCATCTAAAGGGGATTCCAGGAAGCAGGTGGAACCAGCCTTTCAGGCTAGAAGTTTCTTACTTTGATTTGCTTTTATCACAGTTGGTTTGCTAATGAGATACAGGGTCTGCCTTCCTTTCCTATGACATATAATTCTGTTATCAGCGCAAACACATTCTGCCCATAGTGATTTCTTCAATGACTTTAATCCCTTTTAATCCACCAAATAAAGAGCCATCCAAATGAAGGAATGAGTAGGCATTTGTCCGAAAAAGTACTTTCACTTTAGATGGAAGATATTTTACGCCCCTGTAAAAGCTTGATAAAAAAAATTAACAAGGATGTTTAATTAATTGTTTACAGAAAGTTGACATAATTCTATTGGGAAACATTCCTAATAATCCATGCACAAAGAATGATAGGGATTTGTTTATAAGTATAAATGAATAAAAAGCTCTGGAACAAAAGACAGATAAAAAAAATCGAACCCTGCTTGGCAACCTCACAATTAGTAAATTACTTACTTGAGAATCCTCTTTTATCTTTGCTTTCCAGTGTGTTGCTAGAAGTTCAGTGAAAATAAAAATCTCAATTAGAACTTCAGTGAGGGAACTCCCCAAGAGGCTCCACTATATGCACATGGCTTTAATAATCTTGATTAATTGGAAGATTTTACATGTGCATGGATAAATAATCTCTTTCTCACTCTTTCTCTCTGTTTCTCCTTTCTACACACAACTCCATCACATTTAGAATAATTTCTATCAGGAGGATTAAACTTTTATTTGATGGTATGTCTAGATTGCTACCCTAATACTTGGCTGTTCAAAAGGTAGCCGCTCATAAAAGGTTTCCATATTCTAATATTTTAAGCAGATTCACCTGCTTAGTTACCCATATAGAAGCCAATAAGGTTGCATTAAAATTATTGAAGTAAAAATTTTACTCCTGCAGTATATTTTATTATTCTTCAAAATTATGTGAAGAAAATGAATAGGAATTCTTCATACATTTTTACTCAATACAACCATCAGTGTCTTTTTCTGAGAGTGGGCAACTGCCTGCCCTCTCCAATTTTTCTTCCACATTGAATTATTGATTCATGAGTTAAGGAAGGATGGTTACTTGCAGCTCTTACATATTATCGAGTGCATTCCAAGAAAGATTTTTGAGTAATTTTTTATTCAGTACACAGAATTAAACCTGAGCCCATCCACAAATGCTGGCAAACATAAGACATTTGGTTTATTCATATGACAATCCTTTTATCCAAAGAATGATTTTTTAAAATATAAATTAACCTTACTTATCCTAGTTGCAGAATGAGATCCCATCTTTGTTGCACGAGTTCTAATTTTTTTAAAAAAATAAAAACCCAGACCCAGACATCAGGGAGAATGTGGAAGATCAGAGAGACAAAGGTTCAAACCACAGCCAATTCTTAGCTTGCTAAGTCCTCATCTAAAAAATGGCTGAGCTCCTGTCTCTTCCCACCTTATTTCCTCTTTCCAATTCCACTCTGTCTGTACAGACCTCCAGACCTCTATGGTTAATTACTAGCTAACTCACACTCTTATTTTCAAGCAAACTTTATTTGTTAGAGTGCAGATAAAATATCACCACATTTTCCCCCTTTTTTCTGTAGGCTGCCGTTTTGTCTTGTTGACCATGTCATTTGCTTTGCAGAAGTTTTTCAGTTTCAGGAGGTCCCATTTATTAATTGTTTCTCTTAGTGTCTGTGCTATTGGGGTTATATTTAGGAAGTGGTTCCCTGGGCCAATGCATTCAGGTACACTTCCCACTTTCTCTGAGCAAACTAAAGTTCAGTGTGGCTGGCTTTATGCTGAGGTCTTTGATCCATTTGGACTTGAGTTTTGTTTTTGTGATTGGTATGGATCTATTTTCATTTTTCTACATGTTGATATCCAGTTATGCCAGCACCGTTTGTTAAATATGCTTTCTTTTTTCCATTTGATATTTTTTGCTTCTTTGTCAAAAATCAGATGTTTGAAGGTGTGTGGATTAATATCCAAGTCTTCAATTCAGTTCCATTGGTCCTCCTGTCTGTTTTTATGTCAATAACAGGCTGTTTTCAGTACTGTAGCTTTGTAATAGAGTTTGAAGTCAGGGATTGTGATGCCTCTAGAAGTTCTTTTATTGCAGAGGAAGGTTTTGGCTAAACTAGGTCTTTTGCTTTTCCTTATGAAGTTGAGTACCCTTCTTTCAAGATTTGTGGAAAACTTTGCTGGGATTTTGATGGGCATTGCACTGAATCTGTAGATTGTTTATGGTAAGATTGTCATTTTTACTATGCTAATTCTACCTACCCAAGAGCATGAGAGATCTTTCCACTTTCTGGGGTCTTCTTCAATTTATTTCTTCAAAGATTTAAAGTTCTTGTCATACAAGTCTTCCACTTGTTTGGTTAGAGTTACTCTGAGATATTTTATGCTATTTGTGACTATTGTGAGGGGTGATGTTTCTCTGATTTCTTTCTTAGCCCATTTATCATCTTTGTAAAAAAGGGATACTGATTTTTTTGAGTTAATATTGTATCATGAGACACAATGAAAGCAGTGTTAAGAGGAAAGTTCATAGCACTACATGACTACCTAAGGAAGCTGGAAAAATCCCACACTAGCAAATTAACAGAACATTTGAAACTTTAGAAAAAAAAGAAGCAAACTTACCAAAGAGAACTAGATGGTAGGAAATAATCAAATTGAAATCTGAAATCAACAAAATAGAAACAATGAAAACAGTAAAAGAATGGATGAGACAAAATGTTGGTTCTTTGGGAAAATCACCAAAATAGACAAACCTTTGGTGTAGGAGGTCCTTCTTTCTATGTGTTGCTTGTGTTGGTTAATAAAGAAACTGCTTTGGGCCCTTGATAGGGCAGAACTTAGGTAGGTGGAGAAGACAGAACTGAATTCTGGGAGGAAGAAAGCAGAGTCAGGGAGATGCCATGGATCTGCTGCTGAAGATAGACATACTGGACTTTTGCTGGTAGGCTATGTCCACATGATGATACTCAGATTAATAGAAATGGGTTAAATCAAGATTTGAAAGTTAGCTAATAAGAGGATAGAGTTAATGGGCCAAGCAGTAATTTAATTAATACAATTTCTGTGTGGTGTGGTTATTTCGGGGCTAAGCTAGCCTGGTGGCCGGGATGAACAAGCAGGCCCTCCCACCTTGCAATAAACCTTTATCCAAACTAACCAAAAGGCAGAGAGAGAACATCCAAATTAACGAAATCAGAAATGAAGCGGGGGACATAACAGCAGACACAGAGGAAATCCAGAGAATCATCAGGTCATATTTCAAAAACCTGTACTCCACAAAATTAGAAAACTTAAAGGAAATTGACAACTTTCTGGATAAATATCACTTACCAAAATTAAATCAAGACTAGATAAGCAAATTAAATAGATCTATATCTGCTTAAGAAATAGAAACATTTTACATTGTAAATCTAAGGATTTGTAGCCTTGTCAGTGTTTATGCCTCTCCTTTGGTAGCATGCAGATTACCTTCCTGTCCCAAAAATGCAAGCACGTAGGTGTAAAAGATTTTGGGGCACCAGCTTTACTTCTCCATGTTTAGTGGTTGTGTAGGTGTTGTCTTCAGAAATGGGGCCTTGCTGTCAGTTTGTGAGAGCAACATTGTGTCATGGCAATAGCCTGACTTGATTGGAAATTCCCCTTTGGCCTACAACTCAAATCGATGTAACTCACTCCCAGCACTAGAACGTTTATTTGGAAAAGTCAAGCTGATGCTCAGTCTCCTCCATTATTTGGCTATTAATTTAGATCACCTTCACATATGTTTTTATGTTATAAAACAACTATTGTATTAGCTTTCCATGCCACCCCTCAAAAGGACTTTAAGTTTAGCTGCCCCCCCATACCCCCCCCATGATCTTCTTGTTCCAGCTCCTGTGTCCATCTTTAACTGTCTATTTTACTTCCCTTTTCTAGGGAAATCTATCTGTACCCACTACTACCTTACTCTATAGCTAAACTCTATGATTTTACAGATTGTAGCTTGATTATTATCAATTTAACAGCTATCCACATATAAATGAATACTTGATGTATCTGTGTTTCTGGGTCAGGTTTCTCTTGCTCAGGATATTTTTTCCCCAGTTCCATCCATATACCAGCAAATTTCATGATTTCATTTATTAAATGGTTGTACAGTACTCCATTGTATAAAGACACCATTGTTTTTATCCATTCCTCTGTCGAGGGACATCTAGGCTGTTTCCAATCTCTGGTTATTATGAATAAAGCAGCAATGGATATGGTTGAGTAAATGTCTGTGTGTAGAATGAAGCATCCTTTGGGTATAGGCCCTGGAGTATAGGTATAGGGCAGGAACTCTGCCATTTCACTAAGAAATTTGGTTGGGATGGAAGAATATTAAAGGTGAATGACATAATTATATCAGAAAATTAAAATAAGCATTTAAAGTTTTACTATAAGTTTAAATAATAATGAATGAACAAAGTAATGATTCTTTTTCTTCAAGGTCTGTAGTAAAACTTTCAGGGCTGTCTATAAAACACAAATTAATAATAAAATTTCTGTAATAACATAAAATCATATACAGTGACTACATTATATGCTTCACTAACTTTTTAACATTTTTACATGATTTAGACATTTAATAAAGGAAACATCAGAATAATGGATATTAGGAGAAAATAAAAGTTCAAGCTATATAAATCATTTAAAAGTTAATAATAAAGGCATACATGCACAATATTTAAGAGTCATTTAGGAATGAAATTTACAAAGTTTTATGAACCTTATCTAGTTTTTATTTTGTGGTCAATAGGCAAATTTCTCCATTGCCCACAAGGGCTGAAATGTATTGTAGTTTTACTGGTTTGGTGTCTGATGACAACTTTCTTAATCAGGTCATTTATTTCTCATAAACATGAAAATACTTTTTCCTTTGTCAGACTTTCTTTGGTCATTGATACAGAGCCTTTGGAATATTGGTGAACTTCTCATTTTATTTCTTCTTTTTGATTTTTATTGAGCTCTACATTTTTCTCTGCTCCCCTCCCTGCCTCTTCCCTCCCCTTTCAACCCTCTCCCAAGGTCCCCATGCTCCCAATTTATTCAGTAGATCTTGTCTTTTTCTAATTCCCATGTAGATTAGATCTATGTATGTTTCTCTTAGGGTCCTCATTGTTGTGTAGGTTCACTGGGATTGTAATTTGTAGGCTGGTTTTCTTTGCTTTATGGAATCTTGATGAACTGCTCATTTTATATTGAAGTAGTCTCCATCAGAATGTTTATTACATGTCTTCGGTTAAGATGATTAAAAGAAATTACAGCCTGTAGTTAATTTCAAGCACTAGAAAATATCATTAGTTTCTGATACCAACAGAATTCACTTACTTCTGAACCAACAGTCATTATGGTACTATAAATTTCCTTGTGAATATATTAACCTTTGCTCTAAATTCCAAATCCTCATGAACTGACTTTATTTAAATTTTTTAATACTTAGGTTAATTTCCATGTGATGTCCCAGGTTGGTATTTATAATTGATATCTTCCTTGTGACCTAGCTTCATAACACCAAATAGCAATTTCTGTTCAATGTGAGACTCTTCCTAAAGGGAAGGATGGTATTTGCTTTCCTTATAAAATATGTAATATGGATAGAAGATCTACATTAGAGAGGAACCACATGATTAAATGAGTAAAGTCCCCTCCTACTTATTCATTTGTTATTTTTGATTTCTTTGTGTGCGGCCTCTACTGTTGGCTGGCACACAGCTTTCATATTGGGTATTGAATGTGATGGATAGAAGATCTACATCAGAGAGGAGCCACGTGATTACATGTGTATGACTTCACACTGATTTGAAAACTGACATAAGCCAGGTCTTTAGAAAAATTTATTTGAAAACTGATGTTCTCGGTGTTGTTCAAAGGGAAAGATATGGTAGGCATCAACCTGAACAGCAACAGCAACAACAGAAAATAAACCATCATGGGATACTTACAAACTAGCTACTTGCCTACTTGATATGAAAATAGTTTAATGATATGTACACCTTTCTTTAAAACAGATGGGTGAATTCTTTAAGAGTATCTTTTTAGATATCTTCTCTGATATAAGACATGTACAGTTGCCGAAGACTGTGTTATGACTGACTGCACTACAGTATCCAATTTCTAGTATCTTCAGTCTCTTTGGGTTTTGATATGAAGGTTGCAGGAGTGGAGACTCTAAGAAATTTCCTGTAAATAAATGAAATTCCTATAGCAGTTACATTGGACAAATTATATGTAGTTCTGGAGTTTGGGATGGACCCCATGTCTAGGGATCACAAATAATATAGCAGTAGATTTGTTTTAAACTTATTGATTTCTATGGCTGTAAGTTCAGACTCAGTGTATATCATGAAAGTAGATCAGTGAAAAAAGATTACTTTTATAAATGCAATTCATATATGATCAAATGAAGTAACTGTTACATCTTAATGTCACAGTGTACTCTGACATATTTTACAAATATTTAATAATAACAATATTCTTTTTTGAATATTTAAAAAGTTTACTTTAAACAAATAAAACATATTTTTACATCAGAATTGTCAGGTAGCCATATTTTCCAAATAATTGTAAGAGGTTTGCAATGTATTTAGCTTGATCGAACATGCCAGAGCCCTTATCAGGTTTTGGTACGTGCGTAAGGACAGAAGAGATTTTGTTTCATTTTGTTTTGTTTTTTTTTTTCAATTCATTACATTTTTTATTTAAATATTTTTCATACAATGTATTTTGCTCATCTTTTCTCCTTCCCCAACTCCAAGGAAACAGTCTCTTCCAGACTTACCAGGACTGATGCACTGATGAACTCAGAGTCTGAGACAGCACACAAGACCTGCACAGGTTCAATCCAGACAAAGTCACAGCATGTTCAAAGGGAAGTGGCCACAAGATTCTGCCCTATCCAGGGTAGTGCTTGCAGTTGATACTTGCTAGCAAAGGGAAAAAACAACTTTCTCCATGGAGTCTCACTGAGTGTATCAACTACACTGCAGGGCAGGCCCCGCGCCCTGGAGTAGTTGGCCAACACAAAATATAATAACTCCAAAATAACTTATTAATGTTCATATGGTGGGGGGGAGGTTTGGGAAATGTATTTTTTGCTTTATTTGTTTTCTGTTTATTTGATTTTCCCTTTTTTGTTTTTGTGAGTTTTTTCTTTTTTATTCTTCTTTTTTTATTTTTCCATTCAAAAATTGACATTTCCTCCCCTTCTCCCATTCCCCTCGTGGTCCCCCACTAACCCTCCTCCCTCCCCTTCCACCCTTAAGGGAGGGCAGGGTACCCTGCCCTGTGGGAAGCCCTCCCCCCTCCATCCTAGCCTAGGAAGGTGTGCATACATGTAAACTAAGGTCCCAAAAAGCCATTACATGCAGTTCTCTTTCCAATGACTAGCCATATTGCCTTTGTCTTTCCTTTCTGTCATAGCTAAGAAGGATGCAGCTGGTAGGGAGGCCTGGAAATGGAGGGTAATGGAGCTTACTACTCAACCCCACATAAAACTGGAAAGAGAGAACTAACTCTATAAAGCTCTGCTCTGACTCCAGTGTATGCTATGGCATAGAAACTTCCCCACAATAACGAGAATAATTTAAAAAAGAAGCATGGACGCAATGTTTTAAAGCAACTTGCTCCGTTTGGACTTGAGTTTTGTGCATGGTGATAGAGACGGGTCTATTTTCATTCTTCTGCATGTTGAAAGACCTCAACATAAAGCCAGCCAAACTGATTCTTATAGAAGAGAAAGTGGGAAGTACACTTGAACGCACTGACACAGGGAACCACTTCCTAAATAGAACCCCAGCAGCACAGACACTGAGAGAAACAATTAATAAATGGGACCTTCTGGTACTAAAAAGCTTCTGTAAAGCAAAGGACATGGTCAACAAGACAAAACGACAGCCTACAGAATGGGAAAAGATCTTCACTAACCCCACATCAGACAGAGGTCTGATCTCCAAAATATACAAAGAACTCAAGAAATTGGACACGGAAAGATCACATAATCCAATAAAAAAATGGAGTACAGATCTGAACAGAGAATTCTCAACAGAGGAATCTAAAATGTCTGAAAGACACTTAAGGAAATGTTCAACATCTTTAGTCATCAGAAAAATGCAAATCAAAACAACTCTGAGATTCCATCTTACACCTGTAAAATGGCCAAGGTCAAAATCACTGATGACAACTTATGCTGGAGAGGTTGTGGGGAAAAGGGAACACTTCTGCATTGCTGGTGGGAATGCAAGCTGGTACAACCCCTTTGGATGTCAGTGTGGCAATTTCTCAGAAAATTAGAAAACAACCTTTCTCAAGACTCAGTAATACCACTTTTGGGTATATATCCAAAGGATGCTCAATTGTGCCACAAGGACATGTGCTCATCTATGTTCATAGCAGCTTTGTTTGTCATAGCCAGAACCTGGAAACAACCTAAATGGCCCTCGATTGAAGAATGGATAAGAAAAATGTGGTACATTTACACAATGGAGTACCACACAGCAGAAAAAAATAACAACACCTTGAATTTTGCAGGAAAATGGATGGAGCTAGAAGACATTATTTTGAGTGAGGTAACTCGGACACAGAAGACAATTATCACATGTACTCACTCATACATGGTTTTTAAACATAAAGCAAAGAAAGACAGCCTACAAACCACAATCCCAGAGAACCTAGACAACAATGTGGACACTAAGAGAGACTTACATAGATCTAATCTACATGGGAAGTAGAAAGTAGAAAAAGACAAGATCTCCTGAGTAAATTGGGAGCATGGGGACCTTGGGGGAGGATTGAAGAGGGGAGGTGAGAGGCAGGGAAGGGAGCAGAGAAAAATGTAGAGCTCAATAAATATCAATAAAAAAATAAAGCAAGTTACTTAGTTCTAATTTTGCAGGAAATGCTATTCTGTACATTCTCTGTCTCTGTGGCGATATCTGTGTAGAGACAGCAGATAGACTAAGAAGGCTACCCAGAACTATCTGCTTTTAACTTCCCAGACATGGCTCTATTACCAACTCGATTCACTATATCTTTTTTTTTTTTTGTGGTTTTTCGAGACAGGGTTTCTCTGTGGCTTTGGAGCCTGTCCTGGAACTAGCTCTGTAGACCAGGCTGGTCTCAAACTCACAGAGATCCACTTGCCTCTGCCTCCCGAGTGCTGGGATTAAAGGCGTGCGCCACCACCACTCGGCTCATTCACTTTATCTTTAAAAACTAATATATGAAAATCATGCTCATGACTTTTTCTTGATTTAGTCAGAAAGTTTTCTCTAATATGAATATCCCATTACACAGACTTGCTAGCCAAACCAATCTTTATTATTTCTAAAGCCGAGACATTTCTGAGCACCATACCCGATAATTATTTTTTTCTGCCTAAACTTGGTCACACCTTATGACTTGCCTAGGAGGAATTTTCAAATTGTCTCGGAGTTAAGCCCATGTCTGTTCATGGAGGCATGATCAGCTTCAGCTGGTAAATGTTGCTAACAATTGTGGTACATTCTAATTAGATTTCCCTATCATCTAGGCTGGGACCTCTGGTAATAATATATCGACAGGACCTAGAAAACTGAAAATTAAAGGCTAATAAAGGAATTCTAATACGAAAATTTATAAACACTTTCAAATTAAGTAAAACTTCAAGCTGTTGGGCTCCACTCAATTTTATAGGTACAACATTTTCTTAGACTCCCGCTGCCTTACAATTTGAGAGAATTTTGTTTTCAGATAAAAGGACTCTGTTGATCAATTTAGGATTATAAAATTCCTAAAGTTTCTTTTAGGAAAAAAATAGAGGCACTTTCCTCCCTTGTTAATAGAATACCTCCAAGCTGTGCCTCATTAGATTTTCATCTGTTGTTATGGTTGTTGTTCAATTAAAAAAGAAAGCTTAAACCAATTAGACCACAGTGGGTTAGCTTACAGAAGTTCTAGGAAACCTTTCAGAATCTTGGAACACATTTGACTGTGATTTGTCAAGGCATGAATCAAATGAAGCACAGATAGCTCCTCAAAGTTGGCTGATTATGACAGACAGGTGAGCATCCTGAAATGCACCAAAACATGGCAGAGAAGCATCCACTGACGAGGTCAGGGATTGTGAATGTGCCCCCCCAAGTGTCCCAAGATGTTAAGAGCCTGGGACATAATGGTCCAGGAGCTTGAGAGATCGGCTACTCTGCTGACCACTTTCCACGTGTTATTTATTGTTTAGATAATGCTCGTCCACCCTTACCTGCTTCATATGTTCATCGTTCCGTACCGTGTCCGAATTATTACCATCTTGCTTATGCTTCAAGGATGCTGAAGTAAAATGTATTTTTTTCTGTTCACTAAGATTATTTAAGATGGGGGTTTCTATGTTTGCAACCTATGAGTGCATTTCTAATAGAATTAAAGTGTGCAAACAATGTCTTAGGTATATTAACTACTGGGAAACCTTTTCCTTTTAAGCTCTTCTACACTATTCTCATGACTTTATCTGTAGGATCATTTTAGTTTTACTGTCTTATTATCTGTGCATTTTCAAAACACCCTTTCAATGTCGTGAACATTGAGCTTTGTTTGATTCTTGAATGGTTAATTATAAAATGCTTTGATTATTTTCAGTTCATAATAAGTGTGTAATGTTCCATTTATGTCATTAATGACTAATGATAGATTCTTTTACAGATTCTCTGATAAAATGTTAATCCTCAACTGGGTGGTGGTGGCGCATGCCTTTACTCCTAGCACTCAGGAGGCAGAGGCAGGTGGATCTCTCTGAGTTTGAGCCCAGCTTGGTCTAAAAGAACTAGTTCCAGGACAGGTTCCAAAGCAACAGAAAAATCCTGTCTTGAAAAACCTAAAATAAAATGAAAGTTAATTGTCACAGACCAATGAAAATGTTTATAATTCTGTGCTTTATTTTGTATCTTATAGTCAATTGGTGTTTCCTTGTTTCAGGATAAATATTGTCTCTAAAGAACTGCTTCAGTCAATGTATACATTATCAATATTTAAGTTTTAAATTATTTCATAATCTCACAAAATCATTTTTTTTCAAAATATAATTTTCCTGCCCTTTGTTTGTCATGACTCTTAAAGTACAGAAACTGAACAGAGACTTTGTTAATTTATTTATTTCTTTGTAGAAACTTGATCTTCATGAGAGAAAATGACACACTTCTTCATAAAAACCTCACTTCGTTGCAGAATTTCTCAAGTTTTATGGAACACGGAATGCCTGCAATATTACAGATATATAATTTATGTACAGCTTTGGCAATTTACTATTTTTTATTAAGTTAATGCTACTTGAAGCCTAGAAATGATGTTTTTCCTGTGTCTGTTTTGTGAACAGAGAGATGGCTCAATTTCCAGCCTGCAAACAGAATCTGTCCTTTCGCGTTGATCTACCATATGCAATTTCAGCCTGAGAAAATATCACATGCAGAAAGAGTACAATGTGCGATGCCTTTTAAAATCTTACAGGATTCTATGTGTGTGCAAGATGTATGTGTGTAAGCATGGGTGTGGATGTATCTGGGGTTTAGTTCTCTCCAGTTGTGAAATCGAGGGACAAAACCTAGATCATGAGGTTTGTATGACCCTTGTATTTGCCCACTGAGTCATTTCAGCCATGTTGAATCAGTATGTATACTGATTGTTGCATAAATACTCTAGAAGCACACTCAAACAACACTTCTTATGCCCATATATTTGCCTAGATGAATAAATACTACCAAAATTCTTCGGTAGGAAGGTAACGTTTTTTGTCAATTATTTAATGGACATACATTCTAATAAAAGTTTCTCTCAGCTAGCATACTTCTGCCTCTCAGCATGCATGCTATTTCTGTTTTCATAGGGTAAAATGACAAGTCACCCTTCGGGTACTGGGTAAGAATGTATCTTGCCTTCAGGCTAACAAAGGTTGGAACCCAGAATGAGCACTAAGGAAGGATTTCAAGGCTTGTGTTTCTCCAGCTGGCTCTTTATTTTTCGGCCCTAATAGATGTGCTCACTCACTGTCTGAGACCACCCGCGTTTGCATAAGGCTAATCTTCTTCTATCAGATTTAATCACTGTTGACCTGGGATGACAGAAGCTGTGTTGACCCTGAGTAAACATTGACTGAAGACCTAAAGCTGTTTCTTAACAAAACATCAGATTGCTCTCCCCTATTCCCTTTATCTCCTGCATGAGAGCGCCTTTTTCCTGTAGGCTTTTCTTAATACAGAATATGTGTCTCCATAATAAGGATGCAGTTGTCTAAGCTTCCTGGCAATGTCATTCTTGTTACATTTAGAGAGCAATCTAATGTAAGGTTATTAAATAAATGGTTTGTCTTTTCTGTTTCCTGGTCACATGTGCTCTTAAACCCAAGAAGTTTCTGAACTCCCTGATGAAGGATTTACATTCTAAATTGAATTAAATTTTAGAACCACTAAAGACCATTTTGGGATGGAATACTGCCAACGATGTATTTACATTCATATGCTGAAACAATATGGATAGCAAAAAAAAAAGAAGAATAAGAGAAAACTCCATGATGATTCAGTGAAACTGCCTTTCTGTTGATGCGGTCTGGTGGCTTTAGGTGCTTCTGCAGCTCCTAAAGTAAGTCATTGCAGGGGATCGTTCTACCAGGTCCATGAATAAACAAAAATATCTCACAAATTCAACTAAGTTTCATATTATAAAAGCAATTCACTCTAATAAAATCTGGATTCTGTGATGCAAGAAGCAGACTCAGACTTTCCAATATGCCCATGATTTTGGAAAGAGGTCACTGTGGCCTGTGCCTTCAAACATATGCCTCTAAGAACTGTAATCACATTATCAACATGTGGAGAATAAAATATCTCATATTCTCTGTTGTTACTGGACAGCCTTAATATAATCCACAAATCTGTCCTCCCTCTGTCTCAGGCCACTCTACCTCAATCTTAGGTGTCAGGGAGACATAAAGGAAACATGCTAATCAAAATGGATATAGCGTGTCAAGGTAAGTATATATTAGCTATCTGTTGTACAACATGGGGGTTATAGTTAATGATGATGAAAGTTTCAAAATTGCTAGAAGAGTATACTTAGTATTCTCACTACAAAAAACAAATACTCTATTAACAAAACCAATATATGTAATAAGTAGGATGCTGGATAAATAGCTTGATTGACTCATTTTACAGAGCAGCTATATATCGGGACCTCTCAATGGATCCCATACATATGCTCATCAAAATTGTACTTTCATGGAGTTTTATTTTTGTATTTATAGACCTAATTCATTGCCTGGCATAAAATTGCTGTTAAGTAAGATTTGGAAATTATATATTAGCAAATATGTCACTTAGCAATAATTCACAGAGTGAAAGAATGAAGTGAGGAACCTGAAATGAGCTCTTTCCTCGGAGAGTATTTGAGGGTTGTTAGACAAATACAGTCTTCTTAGAAAATCCGTGCTGTAGCTAACAAGGAGGGGGATTTGAAACTCTGAGATAAGAGTCTTCCTCTCTTTTACACTCAGGTTAAAGCACTTAAAAGACTTATCTTAGATTCTCCTAGGGAATATAACTTTGTAATTCTTCCAGAAGCTCCCTAACAGTGTTGTGTTCACAGTAATGCTTTAACACAGTTACTGCAATAGAAGCTGTCCAGTTAGATTCTGTACAAGTGAACAGTTTTAAAGTCTTCCATACATGAGTCTTGTCTTGATGCTTTCAAGACAAGGACACCTCTTTCAATGTTGCAGACACTTAGTTCTCTTCTTCGTAATGCTCAGGGCCTGTGTCTTCCAGACCAGCCCTAGATATCAGGTCTTCTCTTTCCCTGTTGTGGTTCTGAGGTAACTGAAGAACAGCCAGAGAAATTGTGGATTAATTATTACAATTACCAAGAAAGTAATATGAGATTCAAGACACATTTGTTGAGGGTATCCCAGCAAAAGCCAAATACCATTTTGTACACCATCAAAATTTGTGTCTGAAAACCTGTTTTTACCTCAGCACTTGGACAAACTACCTTCCTGTCCAGGGATAGAAAATTCTCTCAACTCCAACTTGTTTGCCTACCTTGCACTTAGTAGGTTATTTTCTTAGACAGATTGATCGTTCGCTCTCTGCTGTCAGTACGTATTTTCACCTCATTTTGAAATTATGCAGGATAATTAATTATTTAGGACTCTCCCTCAATGTCCTCTTCCTTGAGAAAGTTCTTAGCTATTGTCCTTCT
The DNA here is from genome assembly GCA_004026605.1 of Ondatra zibethicus. Taxonomy (NCBI): domain Eukaryota; kingdom Metazoa; phylum Chordata; class Mammalia; order Rodentia; family Cricetidae; genus Ondatra; species Ondatra zibethicus. The sequence goes on along the minus strand of PVIU01003939.1, from coordinate 118,791 downwards.
CCTAAAGCTACGAACTTCACACCAAGTGGATCCCATCTCAGTCTGGAGGGAAAGACATGTTCCCTTATGACACACATTCATGTGCATAACACTTTATGTGTTCGTATCTGATCTAGCGTTTAGTTTTGTTGGAGAACGAAACAAAGCGCTAAATGTTTACTTTCTGTAACCCCCTTTGCTTGACAATGGGGGATGAGGAAGTACAGAGAATAGGACTCATTACCATTGCTGTTAGGTTTTAATGCAATTACAGACCAATATAGAAATGATCATTGGACTGGCAGAGTAAGAAGAGTAAATAGCATGTACCTTCTGTAGCCTTAGAAGTCACAGAGTTTTATGTTATTCTGCAAGAACACTGAAACCAGTGTTCTCTGGGAATATAATTAAGTCAACACCCTTATACGGCATGATATATAATGAGGAGATTTTGTGGAAGACACTCTCAATTTTTATTTAGAGTAAACTCTGTCTACTAGAGTGAGTCCATCACACTGTATTTAGTTTCTCTTCAACTGCATAACTTCCAGCATTCAAGAAACAAGGCAAATTTCTCTTTAAACTATGATCGTTTTTTCTCTCTCCCCATATATCAGAAAAACCAAACTTTTAGGCTGAAACAGATTTAAATGTTCAAAATATTCTTTGTGGTTTCTGTGTTCTTATTTTCCAAAGAGCTCTTTATAGACTGAAAGGGACTTTGTTACTTAGCAATAACATTGATTCAAACCCTAGCAAGAAGGAGCTTAGAGCTGAGAAAGATTCCTAGGTAATGACAGGAAAATTAGCACATAAAACACTTTTTTCCTCAGATGCTGATTAAAGGATGCAGAGCCAGTCAGTGATAATCTTCATCACTAAATTGAGGCTACTAATAAAAAGACAAATGGAAGGAAATACTAACACTATTTGATTTCTATGCTCCTTGTATATAATCAAGTTCGTTGCCAGGGAGTTATAAAAGCCCCGCCACTTGCGCTGCCAGAGTGGAAAATTTAATTTTTAAATGTGTAAAGTTTAGCTGAAAATAAGCGTACTGGCCAGTTGCACACATATGCGCTGATTGCTTTTGCAGAACTAGAAGACATGAGGATAAAGAAGAATTCTGTACTATTGCTTGCTGCTCTAGTGGGTTTCTTTATTCTGTTATCTACATTCACAGAATCTCTTTCCAATATTTTCCTACTTTGGGACATTGCTACCATTGGAAAGAAATAAGCATTTGGCTCTCCTCCTTCACTTATATGACATCTGAGGAACACATATTCAAAATTACTTATGGCTCTTATTTCTGACGTAATGCATACAGCTAGTTTTAAACATCTAATTTGGCCCAGAGTGCTGAAGTATGTGACACACATATGTTTTTATTGCAACCTGGTTAAGGTTTGAATAAGATAATTGTGCCTAAGTTTAATCTTTGGGACCAAATATTAGAGTAAAAGATAGAGGGAACCTTCGTCCAGCGATGGATGGAGATAGAGACAGAGACCCACATCCACATAGGAGCACTGGACTGAGCTCCCAAGGTCCAGTTGAAGAGAAGAAGGAGGGAGAAGATGAGCAAGGAAGTCACGATCACAATGAGTTGGTCCTCCCACTGAGACAGTGTGCCTGATCTAATGGGAGCTCACCAAATCCAGCTGGACCAGGACTGAACGAGCATGTGATCAAACCACACTGTCTGAATGTGGCTGACAATGGGGGCTGACTGAGAAGCCATTGATAATGGCACTGGGATTTGTCTCTACTGCATGTATTGGCTTTTTGGGATCCTAGTCTATTTGGATGCACACCTTCCTAGGCCTGGATGGAGGGGGGAGGGCCTTGGACTTCCCACAGGGCAGGGTACCCTGCCCTCTCTTAGGAGTGGAAGGGGAGGGAGGAGGATAAGTGGGGGAGTGGGAGGTTAATGGGAGGAGGGGAGGAAGTGGAAATTTTGAATGGTATTATTTCTAAAGCAATAAAAATTAAAAAAAATATAAAAATAAATAAAAAAGATAAATTATCTACTATGACAGTTGTGGATAACTAGAACTTCACTCTTCCTCTCTCGAACCCACTCTCTTCATTACCTACGTTATCCTCAGTAGATCTTATTCACCTTCGACCAATCCATTCAGTTTAGCGGATCACCAGTCTTAGGCAGCTGAAGGATGATCTGCCTGTCTCCTGCAGTCAACTTTTGAGTTTCTGGCAGATCACCTTCATAATTTACTAAAATCTCTAAGACTTTGTATTATAGCTGGTTACTGACTGTAGTGAGTTCTGATATTAATATTTAACACCTTTTGACATATCCTTCATATTTTCCCTCTGAGAAAAAGACAATAATGAAGACCTTAGTTGTGATTTTATAAATCATTAAAAGTACGAGGCCTGAGTTTGAAAATTTCATGTTTGATATAGGATTCATGTTTACTAAACCTTGATTTAAATTGTTCTTTTATATCTTAAATGGCATGTGCTTGGACATAGAAAATAAATTATAAAAGGTATTTTAAAAGACAGCAGAATAAATAGTCATTTACTTTTGACTACTGCTTAACTCAGTCTTTAAATAGAATAATTATTCTCTTTTTGATCCTTCTTTTACATTTTCAAATTTGACATATTAAGTGCTAACTGACTAAAATCCATCCACATGACATAATATCAGGTTTCTTATTTCAAAATTCATACTTTTACTCCCTCTAATATAGTTGTACAAATTCACTTTTTCTTTAAATTTAAAATTAGTAAAAATATGAGCACTCTGTATTTTATTTTTGAAAGCCAAAATATATGACAGAGGCTGCTTCATAGAAAAGACAAACTTTTCTGTGTGAAGAGTATGAATTAGACATTGAAAACACTGCAAAATATTATTGTATCTAGATTTTGAGCATTCATTTTACTTAGCTTTTTCACTGTTTCACATATGCTTATAGTACAGCCTGCTTACTCTGGTGATTCTCCATCCTGTCCACTTATCTCCCTCAGATTCCTATCCAATATCATCTCTTTTGCAGTCCTATTCTCAAGTTTGTACCTTCTGGTTTGGTTGGATGACCCATATAGTTTAATCAGGGTCATTTGTGAACCCATCAAATTGGGACTATTCACTGGACACAAGTAAGATCAGGGATGGAGCATAACTGGAGGCAATTGTACTGTCTCTTCTTGTGACACAAGGAGATAGTTCATCAGTAAGTGGTAGGGTCAACTGAATCCCTCCTCAGTTCTTGCCTGGCTTTTGACTGGCCCATTCTCGTTCAGACCCAGTGAAGTCACCCAATTTGAGAGAATTTATTTGAGAGAATTTGTGACTGCAATGGCTTTGTTTGACAGAAGATGGCAGTTTGAAAGTCATGTTACTCTCTTCTGGCTCTTAAAGTCTTTCTACCTTATCTTTGTCAGTCTTTCCTGAAGCTTGGAAAGGGTGATATAAATGCTTTATTTATGGCTGTTCACTCAATTGTTATTCAGTCTCCACACCTTGTGAAGTCATAAGTATCTTCCTTCATTCTGCTCTCTGGAAAAAGGCTTCATTGAGAATGATAGCTGGCTATGAATATAAACATGTACATACAATAATACATATGTTAAACACACACACACAAACACAGAGTATCTAAATACCATGACAGTTTAGCTTAACAATAGAAGTAAGTTCCATCCTAGGTTGTATGACTTCCTCACCATGAGCTTTAGAATCAGCTCAATCAATGGTACCAGGCATGGATTCCCTCCTGTAGAGTGTTCTTCAAATCCAGTCCTACAATGGATGGATAGTCTACAATAGTCATGCCACCATTGCAAAAATGGACAAATCTCGCCCTTCAGGTTAATATATTAGCTTATTAAGCTTATGTCTGAGTAAGGTTGCTGATGCTTTATTCCCCCCGCCCCCGCGCACCTATACAGCACTTTCTGGCAATATGAGAGCTAACAAGCAGGGTGGAGGTTTCTAAATCCATTTTAATTTATTTCTTTGTATCATGCATGTATGGGATTTTATTCAAAAATTGGGTTTTATCATTCAGTCTTTCTGAACAATCAAGAAAAATGGGAATAGTTTGTATGGTTTGGGGGGCTTTAAGAACCTATCTGGTCCACCACTAAACAACTATTCTTTACCTGGCACTATGGTTTTACATACCTCAGAGATTCAAGAAACAACTTTTCCAACCCACACAAGGTATCTCCCCTACAACTTTGCTTAAAATTTGTTACAAGTTTGGACTTCCATATGTTTTATGCATATCTCCATTTGCTTCATACTGCCCCCATCCCCTCATTTTCTTTTCTCCCATACTATTATTAAATCATTCAACTCCCAGTATTTCTTATCTCTGCTTCCACATTATTTATGATCCACTTTCACCCTCCCTCAAGACAGTTCCTACCTTAGGGTATTTCTAGATTCCTGACACTGAATAAATATTTCTCTTTCTCTACATCCTAAGGAGACTTTTTCATTGTTTGGTTTTTCACTGATGTCTGTCTGGGGTGCTATGGAAGTGAAAATAGCTCAAATGGCTCATTTTTAAATTGGTTTGCTTGATTTGTTGGTCATCTTGATGTTGTGTTTAAGTTCTTTGTGAACTCTAGTTGGATCGTAGTCCCCTGTGGGGTACACAGCTGGGAAAGATAGTCTCCCCTCTTTCAAAATACTTCTTCACTTGGTCCAGTGCTTCTTTTGTTGTACAGACATATTTGTTTCCACGAGATTCTCATTGGGCAGTTGTTTTTGTCCTGATCCACCAGAGTTCTCTTTGGAAAGTCCTTACTTATGCTTATAATACAGTAGCTTATTTCCTACTATGTCTTCTATCAGTTTCATAGGGTTGGGTTTTGCATTGAGGCCTTTGATCCATTTGAAGTTGCTTTTTGTGTAGGGTGAGAGATAAAAGCTCAAGTTTCGTTCTTTTATAGAAAATACCCGGATTTTTCTCATACTATTTGTTGAAGATGTTGTTTTCTGCCAGTGTGTATTTTGGAATATTTATTTAAAAAATTGTCAGGGTGCTGCTACTGTGTGGGCATAATTTCTGCTCTTCTGTTTTGTTCCTCTAATCTACCTGTCCACTTTATTATGCCAAAACAGTGACTTTTTTTATTTCTATGGTTCTCTGAATGTGATTGGAGAGCTGGTAGAGTCTAGCATTATTATTTTTGCTTAAAATTGCACTGGCTATCTGGGGGTCTTTTGTGTTTCCATACAAATATTTAAATTGTGTTGCTGTGAATAAGGACATGAGTGTTTTGATTGTAATTGAATTAAATCTGAAATTAGCTTTTGGCTGGATGTAGTTTTCAGAATTGTACCAAGACATGAGCATAGGAAGTCTTTCCACTCTCCAATATATTCTACAATTTTTATTCACAGTTTTCTACAATTTTTATTGTAGAGGTCCTTCAAATATTCAGTGAGTTTCTTCCAGGGTATTGTGTTTTATTGAGACAATTAAAATTGGGATTGTTTGCCTAATTTCTTTCTTAGTGTATTTGTCACTATTATATACAAAGACTGCTAAAACACAGATGACCCTGGTTCAGGGCAACCACGGAACCACAGATGACCCTGGTTCAGAGGAACCACACAATCACAGATGACACTGGTTCAGAGGAACCATGGAATCACAGATAACTCTAGTTCAGACAGAGGAAGTCCCTGGTTCAGAGGAAACCACCTGTATGGTGTTGGAAGAAAGAGAAGAGGGTGCTGATATGAGAGTCATAAGTGGAGATCAAACATTTCAATTTGCAAGACCATGAAGTAGAGATTTTGTCCTTATCTTTAGGAAGCTGATCTTATCTTCATCAGTGTATTTTCTGGAGCCTGCCAGCTGTTGATTGTGACTTATTCATGGAATTAAAATATTTAGATGTTTAGTTTTTGTCTGGAATTCGATGTATATGAGTTGTATGACGGTTGCAAGCATTGGAAGCAAATATTTTTTCTTTTTTATTATAAATATTTTTTTCATACAATCTATTCTGATTATGGTTGCTGCTCTGCTAACTTCTCCCAGACCCTCCTGACATCCTCACCGACCAAAATGTAATTTTTTCTTGCTATCCCTCATTAGGAAACAAGCAGTTATATGAAAACAAAAAGAAAAAGAAAGAAAAGGTAAAATAAGATAGATAAAAACAAAACCAAACATGAATAGGACAAACAAACAAATGAACAATAAAGAGTCAAAGAGAAAGGTCAAGAAACACAGGTTGATGCACAGATACACACATTGGCAAACAGAAATCACATAAAAGCAGAAAAAAATTAGAAATGATAATGTATATGCAAAAGCCCTTTAGGATAAGAATAACATGTCCTGATAAAACATCATTAGAGAAAAAAAGAAAAGCTCTAAAAATACCATCAAGTTTGTTTCATGTAGGTATTGCATGGGGCTTGGGTTTAAGAGTGGTTTATGTACCCACTAAGACTTTAATGGGAAAAACTAATTTTTCCTTTGCAAATGGGTATCAATAGACATGGTTTATGGGTTAGGGATATAGGCTTGTGTCCATTTTTAATCTCAGCACTGGGATCCCATCAAAACCAGACCTTGCAGGCTTGCATGCTTCCATAGTCTCTGAGTTCATGTGTGTATCGGTCTTGCTGAGTTTCAAAGGCCTTGTTTCCTTGGCGCCCTCCATCCTTTCTGGCTCTTACACACTTTCCATCTTCTCTTCTGCAAGGTTAGCAATATGACACACGATTCTATGCAATGTCTTAAAACTCATTAGGAATAATTTAAATAAGATATTATCCAGATATTAGCCATTATTTTTGATGATAGTATTCAGTGTTTGAGTATCTATTACTGGCCATTCTCTTTCAATTAAAAACTAGCACAGAAAAATATTATTTTAGTAATTTCTATTAATTCTCACAATTTTGTTCTTGTTTATAAATTCCACAGATTAATATTTATCACGCTAACACTAGTATTGTTTATATGTTTGCATCAGCAATTTCCAATGCCAGTTTCACCATTATATTAACTTGTATTTGGAATTTTCATCAAGAACATTAGCTAAGAGTGAGATGCATCTTTTAAAAACTTGCCCTTAAACTCAAATGAATTCACACCTCAAGACACTTTGTATGAATCTGTAATTCTATAACTTGGAAGGTGAATAGTAGTAGATAGCCAAATTATCAAAATGTTTTGGGATAGTCATTAAATATTCGATTCTGGAAATCCCGAGTAAGATACACATACAGAATGGAAATCTCCCTTCTAGAAAAGTAGTAAGTAGATTTTCATGAACCATCACTAGTAGAGTTTTGAATTATCTGTCTGGTCTGGTCATACATCTGTTCTCTCCTGAATATTTTAGGCCTGGGAAACAATTTTGAAAATCTAAAATAGTCTCTATGCTCTACTCATTTTACAAGACATGACCCATTTCTTCTAAGACTTGACTTTTTAATTTATTATTTTTGCTATTATAATAGTAAGCACCAAATATATACCTTGTGCTGAACAACTACTTTGACACCATTTTAATAAGCAATTTATGTCTGTGAGTTGTACTCACGAGCAATTCTGCAAAGTAGATATTATTAACTTTGTCAGTAATTTCTGCAGGAGAAAATGTATTTATAGAAACTGAATAGTTGCATGAACACCTAAAGGTTCTCAGCTGTGAGATGATGTAGTAGTTTGAAAGAAGATGACCCCCAAAAGCCCATGGGAGCAGCACTTTTGGGAGATGTGGCCTTGTGGGTGTAGTGTGGCTATGTTGGAAGATGTATGTCACTTGGAGTGGGCTTTGAGTTTTCAGAGGTTCAAGCCAGTCCCAGTGGCTCTCTCTTCCTGCTGCAGCTGACCCAGATGTAGACTTCCTGATTCCTTCTCCAGCACTGTTTGTCATGTTTCCCACTATGATGGTAATGTACTGTCCCTCTGAACCTGTAAGTTAGCACCCATTAAATGTTTTTCTTTATAGGAGCTGCCATGGTCATGGTGTCTCTCTATAGCAATAGGACATCAACTAAGACAGAAGTTAGTACCATGGACAGGGGAACTGATGTGGCAGACAAGACTATGTGGCTCCTTCTTTGTGGCATGCGGACATTGTGACTTTGGATTAGGAAAGTAGTTGAACACTTTAAGTGGGGTTTAATGGGCCATACTAGTAGAAGCGTGCTGAAAATTATGCTAAGAACAAAGTAAATTATGACAGCTTTGCTCGAAAGGTTTCAGAGGAGAAAAACCTTATTATATGGCCTAGAGACCATTCTTGAGATATTTTGGTGAAGAAAGAGACTGCTTTCTGCCCTTGTCTAAAATACATAACTGCCTGCCTGAGGCGGAATTGAAGAGATGGGGATTAATTGATTTCGCAAAGGATGTTCCTGACTGTGTTGCTTGTTTATTAGTGGTCATGCTTATTTTGATCTAAATGAAATAAAGCTGAGCAAGAAAAAATACAAAACGTGGAGATTGAGGAGAAGAGGAGCACCAAGAAACAAGAAATTGTTTGATTTAATGTATGTGGGAGAGAATTCCAGTAGAAACACCTGGAAATGAGTCAAGAGCCAGATTAGGTAAATATAGGTCAATTAGTCTAGACATTAGACTTAATGTTGTTGATGGGGAGGGAGGACATTTTAAACAGTAATAATTCATAATGTTTAAGCATTCTGTTTTCTGTAGTAGTGCCATGTATTAAGTTTTAGGAAAACAGTGTTTTAATTCAGTTACGGGGGGAAGTTAAACAGAAAGAGAAAAGTGTTGTCTAAACGACACCCCTGAGAACTTGAGAATGGCCCTTAGATGTGGAACCTGAAAGCAGGGTGACAGGATGCAGCTGGAAGGTCACAAAAGAGACGCCATGGAATCGTTCTTAAAGAAAAGTATGCTTGAGAGCACCAGAGAAAGGAGGGGAGAATGCAGCTGAGCAGGAATCTGCCAGCAGAGTTACAAAACATGCCCCCACCCCTTGCTAGCAGCTCCTAAAATGCTTTTTCTCCTTCAGTAAAGTTGGATGTAAAAGCGAAAGCCCTCCTCATAAGGTGTGAGCTGGCTGTTGACATGAGTTTTCACAGAAACTGTCAGGGACAAGAGGAGCCAACTGCTTATTGAAGACAGATACTTTTAAAGCAGTTTTTTAAAAAAAGTCTGAGAGATAATTCTACATTTCTACACTTTTTTAAAAAAGACTTAGAGATAATTCTACAGTTCTGCACTTCAGATAGTGGGATTTTCCCAAGTATTTTATGCAAGAAAATGACACAGCTTGTAGATACAGTTGGCTAGTTTTCATCAAGTTCCTTTTTGGTGTGCGTGTGATTTGCCAGTGAGGTAAATAAGCCAAGGTGCACATTCCAAATGGTTGTGCTATAATAATTCCATGCGTAAAAGACTATAACTTTTTTCCATTGTCTTAGTTTGGTACTGTGAAAAATGTAGTCATATATTTCTCAAGTATAAATACATGGTTTCCAAAGCACAGAGTTAAGGCATGAATAGGAAAGTATTGCTTGTGGTGAAGCTATGGCCATAATCTAACCATCTCTTTCTTGCAGGAGATGGTAAATTACTACCTGCTACTTTTCTTGCCTTAACTCTGTTTCCCCTTTAAATGGTGAATAACTGAATAACCCTGCTGCCACTGTATTTCCTTGCCGACTTATCTGAAATTTGAATGTAAGTCAACCAGTCAACCAAAATAAAGTGAAGAATTTTGGTTTTCATTTCAAACTACTTTGTATGAGGGGTGGTAGCTAATACAGAAGAGCCCTACAGTACTTTGCACCAGGAAGACAGAATTCATGGTGTCAAGAATGACAGAATGCTATTCAGACTGGGAAACCCAGTGGGTAATTTCACTTTCATTTGCTAGTGAAGCAGAAAAATCAACATGTTGTGTGTCAGAATACAATGAGGAATTACTCTGACAGTCTGAATTTTAACCATTGGTAAGGGGAGAAATACATGAAGTGGGCTGTCAAGGTGTAACTTCATAGAGATACGCTTGCTTTAAAGTATGTGGGCAGTCTGCATTTTGATATTATCAGAAATAGAAAGGGCCCTTTAGCTTGATCCACATGCCTGGGGGAACTGAGCCCGGGGGAACTGGAGCCCAGGAAATGCCAACTCTGATAGCTGATTCTCAAGTCTGAAAATAAAGAAAGTCTTAAAGTTTTATCCGTGACAATCTACCTTGCTTGGAATTTATAAAGATGGGAAAAAGAGACAGGTGGACAGGAAAAACAAAACCCATGCTCACAATTTCACTAAGGTAGGCAAGGATTTTTCATTTAAAAAATGGTCTAGTGATAACGTAATCATAAACTTTAACAGACTGACTCTGTTTTCATTTATGAGCAATGTTTCATGTCTGTATTTTACTAGAGAAGAGGATAAAGTCAATTAGCAAATACTTTTGAAACAGTGCAGACATGCCGTGATCTAAGATGTGTTGTTGTAATTTTTAAATTTATACTTGTGCAGCTTGGAATTTCCCAGTGCAATCTAATGCAACTCATTATAAATGAAAGAATTTTCAGGGAACATGCACTAAAGTCAAATAAAAATGTTTGCACAATCGTTTAAAATTCAATTGTCTGGGTTAAACTCTACAAATAATGACACTGTGCACGCTTCCAAATACCAAAATCTAGATGCATATATGTATAGAGTCGCATCTATTTATGAAATAGAGTGTTGGAAAAGTCAAATCAATCTATATAACTGGGCCTATAAATTGCTATTTATAGCTTGAAGCATTTTATATTGTTATATGTGAAATTACAATGGAGACAATTCTGTTAATTAAACAATAAAACTTAAGTATTTTTGCAAATTGTTTACATTGCTGTAAGGGTTATGAATTCCTAGGAATAATATTATGATAAATATGCAGAAGTGCTCAACTATTTGTCTCATTTAATCCTTCCTGATGCATTATTCTTCGTATTGCTTTATAGTACTATAATCTTAAAAACTGCAGAACAGTTTATTAACTTAGTATTTTCTAAATTTAAATATTTATTTTATTTTTAATTATATGTAGTGGTGTATATGTTTGTGAGTATGCGCACATGAGTTTGGATGCTCTTGGATGCCACAACAGGATCTTGGTTTGCCTAGAGTTAGACGGATAAGCAGTAGAGAGCTGTCTGACATGGGTACCGGGAACCAAACTCAGGCTCTCTGCAGCAGGAGCCAGTGTTCTTGACTGCTGAGCCATTTCTCCAGTCCATATAACTGGGTAATCTTTATGTATTACAGAAACCATAGTTTTGTCTTTTAATTCGTTAATGCAGTGAAATGTATTCTAAATAAATTTAATAATACATATATTCTTGTGGCAATATGTTCTATATATTAATGTATTATTATTTTAACTTATACTGATTTGCCATTACTTTTAATACAAGTTTTGTATCATTATTCACATATGGAAATTAGCATTTTTGTCTTCTGAACTTTAAGTTTTTGTTTCCATATTGCTTTCATGGTAGATAAAATAGGAAGGATTAAAAATTTGCTTTTGAGATTTGAAGAAAAAGTTTGCATTGATTTATAGATGAATATTTTCTATTAACTAATGAAATCAAATACTTTAATTAAATATGTGCAGGATTTTAGCATATTATGCCTCTCAATTTGCTTATTAAATTTTATTTACCAATTTTCAGTATTTTATTTATTAGTTCACTACTCTATGTGCACTATGTAGAAGATATTCAATAATATCTCTGTTCTCAGAAAGATTATAAAAGGATACTAAATTTTCCTCAATTTTTGATTATTTAAAAATTTATACTTCCTGTCATTTACTTCTCATATCACTTTCTTTCAGCCTTTATATTTTAAATTAATAGTTGTAGAAACTAAAATCTGCATCGACTAATCCGTTCACTTAATGTCACCCACTCATAGTCATATTATAAGACACAAATCTACAAGGACTAATTTTTTTCACTTAATGTCACCCATGTAAAGTAATATATATATATATGTATTTACATATATAGTATATGTATTTACATATGTATATAGTGACATATATAATATCAAGACAAGTCTTAGGCTGGCCTCATCAGATGCAATGATCTACAGCTGACTATAGAGACATGAAAATAATGACAGTGTTATGTGGACTGCTGAGAACAGTGTAAGAGTACATTAGTGTAGTGCCTAGACTTGAACTTCTTAAGCCGAAGTACTTATATTTATTTGTGTTTGCCACTCTAAGGATCTGTACACATGTAACACATTGAAGAAACATTGCTACTGTGGAATCAGTGACATGATTGGTTCCACAAATTTCAAAAGTGACATATGATTGGGTATAACAGAAAAGAGTTGTTCAGGGAATTGCTCATAGTAAAATAAAAAGATGTATCAATAAATGTATCTATTTAATCAGTTATTTTTGCTTGTAATCCCAGTGTAGCAGAAGATTCCCCAGAAAAGAAATTCTCATTTTAAAATAAGTGTTTCTTCAAAAAGAAATAAAGGAAAGCAAACACTTTGGCAAAATCAGAACTATGTATACTGTTGTATCTGAGTCTGTGGATCCATACAATCACCCCTGCTCCCCATGCTTGAAAGCTGTATCTGATGTTCTATTATCCTGTGTTTAGTTGTTTCTTTCTTGATATTTCAAACTTTTAACACTTAAAACAGGCATTTTCAAGTACACTCATGCTTCTTCAGATCTCTTTCTATATATGCCTTGTTCATAATGTTTAGTCAAGTGAAAACATTATATTCCTTGTGTATTTCAAGCACATTTTGTCTGTGTACCATACCAGAATGCACACCCCGTGAAGACTCCTTATTTGAAGGCATTTTCCAAATACTCCCAGAACCATACTGAGTAACAACCGATATTCTGAGAATGCCTTGTGAATCCTCTTCATACAGATAAAAATAGAGACGTCTATAAAAAATCATTTGCCTGATTTTTCAAACCTGTCTTCCGTCACAAATGGAACTTGTTAGTTCCATCAGACATTTTTTCTTTGGTGAAAATATTCTACTGAATGCCTGTGTTATTAAGCCCTGAGCGGTGCCAAGAACCCTAACTATAGTTATTTAATTTAGGATAATCAAACTTGCTTATCTCTGGCAATCTGAAATGCAAACATATTTGAACATAGATATGCACACATAAAATAAAATCAGATTATTAATTACAGAATGTTACTAAGATTATTTTTTGAGACAGGGTTTCTCTGTGCAGCACTTCTCTCTGTCCTGAGACTCCTTTGTAGATTAGAGTGAACTTGAACTCACAGAGATCCTCCTGTCTCTGTCTCCTAAGGTCCGGGATTAAAGGCTTGTGCCTCCATGCCCAACACACACACAGGACCCTTAGAGGCCAGAAGCAGCATCAGATCTTCTAGACCTAGTGGTTGTGAGCTGAATGATGTGTTAGCAGCTGAACAGAGGGTCCTCTGCGAGAGCAAAATATTCCCTAAACCACCGACTATTTCTCCAGTGTCAACTTTTACCTTCTTAATATGTAAATTAAAACACTTTCACCATCATAACATTTGATTTTATTGAAAGGTAAGAGTCTATCTGTTTTGCTAAAAAGAAATAACATATTTGTGAGGAGCTGAAAAATTAGACAGTAAGTGCAACTGCCTTTCATATGACTTTTTTGCTACTATACAACTTGCAAACATTATTTCCTTGACTGATCTTTTTCCCTTAGAATATGAAGTAAATATATAAGGTCTATGAACCATGCTAAACTCCAATTGCTGTGCTGTTCTTTTAGGATAAAGAACAACCAACAGAGACTGTTGTTTTTGTGCTCTGGATTTGTCACTTTCGCTATTTCCTCATTACAGATTCAAGGACACATGTTATTTATGTCTCTGAAAAATTATTTAGAATGACACAAATATTGCTATTTTTATTGTTTCTAAAGAAATATTGTTTCTTTATAAGATGGCCTTAGAATCTGGTGAAACAAATTGGTATAATAAAAAGCACCTTTTGTTTTCTCTGAGTGAGGGTTATTCTTGGGGGATATTGAGTTATGTTTTCTTTGCATTTTTTCCCTTTCCTCATTCAAGCGTATAGTTTATCTTAGTGCTGCTTTGTTTTACAGAAGGTGTGTAGACAGGAATGCAATCATGAAATGGCACAATGCTCAGCTTCTGTGCTTTCTCTCTCCCGTCTTTCTCGCTTCTAGTCCTCTGTCTCTCTTCCCTGCTTCCATTCACAAATTATTGAAGAGGCTGTGTTAAATATAATAAATGGCTAAAACTGGAATGGACTGATGAACAATCAAAATAAATGCAGACATATTTACCAATTGATGCAAGAAGGTTAAGATTATGTTACATTTAGTCTCACACACTGCCAATAACTTGAGCCTTTGCTTTAGTTCAGGGTGACCTGGCAGGGTAAAATTTAATATATACGCACCATTTATCTGAAACTACTTGATAATCTTTAATGTGTAGGACTTTTGTGCTATGTATTTAAAGTCTTCAGTGTCTGAACCAACACCATTGAGAATTGTCTGCAAAGATAGAACTATTACTTCTTTATGCTGATCAATATAGACCCGTGAAACACCTATTCCCAGCAGATACTTCATGTGCCCTGTACAGCAACAAACTGATGTTAATGCCATTTTTCCTAAATTAAATAAACTAGTCTAATAAGTGAGTAGTCACAAAAATAGTCTCTTACGTAGATACTTCTTACATCAAGCATTCTTTTCTTAGTTTTCATGTATGACACTGTCAATATGTAATGTACGCAAAAAAACAATGTACATCTTATTTAGGTCTTCAAGAAATGATATCCGCATTATGTAGATTCCTCTTAGTTCATTCATTATACCTTGAAGAAGAATGAAGAGGACAGAAAAATGCTCTGTGGATTAGGACACTAGCCTTAAGTTGGATACTGAGTAACAGTCTTGTGAGTCACATGACAGAAGAAGAAAACCAATTTGCACAAGTTGTTCTCTGACCTATACACACATGTCATTGCCACATTTCCCCCCAACACACACAGACTAAAAATGTCATGAATATTTTTACAAATAATAAACATAAAATAAATATGAATATATTTTTTAACTTGAAGCAAAACTTTCACTTTGGCAAATTTTTATTTTATTAGTTTTTATTATATCTATTTGAAATTAATCATTAAATACTGACCTATAACTTAAGCATCAAAGCCAATCTTGTAAAATAAGCAAATGTTGAATCATAGAGTTATATTTTGTCAGTCATTTAATTTGCATGTTCTAAGTCATTACTATTTTATAACATCAACATTTGGGCTTGAAGGGAGCTCTCTTGCAGATTGAAATTAAATGACAAACAAATTTAATGAGAGTCATATAATTTTCATCATATTTGTAAGTTGAATTATATTATGTGGTTCAACTTCTAACTTTTCTATGAATAATATGTTTGATAATAATTTCTAAATTTAAATTGTAATGTATACAGCCTATATATAATAAAATTTCATTGAAACATTTTGCCAAGTGTTTATACAATTTTTAAATTAAAACTGTGCACGTGTACACACACACACACACACACAAGCATCTGAGTAAAAACATGTGTTTGTGAATATATGGAGGTCACAGTATACATTCAGAGAGTTTGTTATGTCTTCCCATTGTATGGAACTCAGAGATCAAACTCCAGTCATCAGGCTTGTAAGCAAGGAAATTTTGCGAATGAGACATCATTTTTAAAGTTGGTGCATATATTTCTCACTATATAAGCACAAGCATACTTTTCTTTTTATATAATATTGTAGATTTGTAAACTATACTACATAAATGATAGTTAAAAATTCAAATTCATTCATAAGGGTATTCACATTTATAATGGTAAAGTTAATTGGCCAGTAGAATTGGATTTGTTAGTAACTGTTACACTTGAAAACTGAGTTTGAATATTAATCAACCTGTGTACCTTTTCATCATAGGGAAAGAACTTGGTCAACATCACCTAAGACCTCAGATTTTACAGTTCACTCAAATATTTTTTTTTCTGGAAGACAATTGAGGACAGCGAAGACCCTTGCCTCCTTACACTCTCTCCCCACCTCTATTGTTATCTGACTTCAATGAGCTTTCTACTTCCTAGACTTGTTCAATGTTAGGTGTCGTGTTCTGTCATACATCATCTGATGAACAATAAGATTTGTTACAGTGTCCTGTAAAATATTAGATTGCTCTTGTAACAAATTATAACTGCATATGATAATCTTGTAAATATATAAAAAATAACATATCAAAATTAACCAGACTCTAAGTCTATATGCATCTCAAGGACTTTTACACAGATGAAATAGTTATTTTTAATACAAATCATGTGACTACACATTGGACATTACATGTTTAATATCCAGTTTGTTTTTATTCAAATATCCTAGAGTTCAAGGACAAAATTATTAAAGGATCTATTCTAAGAAACTCTTCTGGACTAGATAAGTCATTTACAAATATAGTTTTTGGTAGATATAGGTAAAACCAAGATTTATATTTTTTGGTTGGCTGTCAGGCAAGGTTTTGTGCTTAGAGATTACCTGTGTAGCTGGGCTGATGGATGGCACATTTTCTTCCATGCTTCAAGTTTACCAGTTCTCCTGTTCTACATAGAGGATGTTTTCTGTTTATAAGACTCTGGGTATCACACTGAGCAAACATGGACACTTTTTAAGTAAGCTCTATTGGCCAGTTACTGTTCTTGGTGACGTGACAAAGCACCCAGACAAAAGGATTTCAAGGAGAGAAGCATTTACGTTGGACCACAATCTAGAACACATTCCACCATGGCAGAGAAGGCACGGCAGCAGGCGTTCCAGAAAGACTGTGATAGGGAACAGGGAGATGAAGGCTGGTGCCCAACTCACTTTCTCACTTCTGTTCTGCTCAACTCCCCAACCCATATGATGGTGCTGATCTATTATTAAGAAAGGCCTTCCCAAACCAATTGACCTTATCTAGACAATTTTCTACCACCAAGCCCAAAGGCATAGAATTATGCAATTCTAGTTCCTGTCAAATTGGCACGCATTATTGCTATTATGTATAATCTTAATTATACCTAAAGTCTTATTTGAAATGTAACACAAATGTTCACAGTGTCAGGGCCTTAGAATTTGGACACATTTTCTGTCTAATACAAGTCTCCTGATGGTCTTTCAGACACATTTCATTTCCTGTATTCCATAACAATGATGACAACATTTCATTGTCACCATGAGCTATTTCTAATCTAAGTTCCCTGAAAATTCATAGGAAGACAGTCTTCCTGTACATTCTACAACTTCCTCTGCCTTACAGAGTACAACATTTTTATTAAAATTTTCTTTACTATGAATTTCTTCACACTTAAAAAAATAGCAGTTGTAACAAAACCTTTATCTTCCTCAAAGAATTATTCTGTATCTAATACCAATGAATACAAAGCGTGATGCCCAATGATATGGGCAACAAACTTTGACATATTTACCATTTGTCATAGTCAAAACCTGGACACAACCTAGATACCCCTCAACTGAAGAATGAATAAATAAAATGTGGTACATTGACATAATGGAGCATTACTCAGTAGTAAAAAAGCAAAGGCATTATAAAATTTGCAGGCAAATGGGTAGAACTAGAAAAAAAATCATTCTGAGTGATGTAACTAAACCAAGAAAGACAAACATGGTAAGTACTCACTCATAAGTGGATATTAGATGCAGAGCAAAAGATGACCAAGCTACAAACCACAGTGCCAGAGAAGCTAGGTAACAAGGAGGAACCTAAGAGGGACATTCATAGATTGCCCTAGGAAGCGGAAATAGATAAAATCTCTTGGATAAACTAGGGGGAGAAAAGAGGGGAGAAGATGGGGGATCCAAACATGAGGGAACAGGATAGTTGCGTAGGAAGAGGGTTGGAGAGGGGAGACCAATGAAAAAGATATCTTGATAGAGGGAGCCATTATGGGGTTAGGTGCTAGGGAAATTCTCTGGAATCCACAAGGATAACCCCAATTAAGACTCCTAGCAATAGTGGAGAACATACCTCAACCAGCCTTCTCCTCTAATCAGATTAGTGATTACCCTAATGGTCATCATAGAAACTTCATCTAGTAAATGATGAGTGCAGATGCATAGATTCATAGCCAAACACTGAACCGAGCTCCTGGAGTCCAGTCAAGAGAGGGAGGAGAGATTGTATGAGCAAAGAGGGTGGATAAGATCATGCTGGCCAAACCCACAGAGACAGCTGGCCCAAACTTTTGGGAGCTCATGGACTTTGGACTGAGATCTGGGGAGCCTGAATGGGACTGAACTGGGCCCTCTGAAAGTGGGTGACAGTTGTGTGGCTTGCTCTATTTGTGGGACCCCTGGAAATAGGGCCAGGATTTATCCCTGGCTTTTTGAAGCTCATTCCCTATGGTGGGATGTCTTTCTCAGACTTGATACAATAGGGAGGGACTTGGTTCTGCCTCAACTTGATATGCCAAGCCTTAGCAGACTCTCCAAGGGAGGCCTTACCCTCTCTGAGGAGTGGATGGGGGTGGGATGAGGAAGGAGAAAGAGAGGGAACTGTGGTTGGTATGTAAAATAAATAAAAAAGAGGAAGAAGTTTATCTACAAAGCATGTATCAGAACACATTTTGAAAAAAGAAACAAAAGAATATTTTTTTTGGAAATTAGGACCTTATTTCAGAGTTTACTTCATGTGCCTTTCATTATATTAATCTTTACTCAATTATCTAAGCATTCCTCTTCCTTAAGGAGAAGAAAAATCTTCAGAGAAGCTTAAGGTCCTAAACACTCTACTAAATTGAAATAGATAATATAATATTTGAGATTCACAGTGTTTATAAGTCTTTTGAGGTAAATATCCTTCCTTTGACCAATAGTTATTTTAATAATCTGATAGTTAACAATATTAAAGCATATATTTCAGTCACAAAATATGAAAGAGAATAATACAGATTATTAATGCACACATAATCAGACAGAAGAATGCTGTGGTTAAATACAGGGCCATGTGTTTTAAGAGGTATGTTCTCTAAAAAAGACATCTTCAGCTTATAGTAAGAAGACCCAGTAACATTGCTCTCATAGGAGGAAAGTTCATTATTCTTAGTATTCTCTATTTCAAAAAAGTTCATAATCATTTGACTAAGGTACAAAAGGACTTAGGCAAAATACAAATGAAAGAATGCACTTACATTTTCAACACTTAGGACAATCATTGTTACAATTTACCATAGTCCACAGGAAAAACTTGTTATTAAAAGAACAAGAGACAGATTTGTGTGAATCAACTAAACTCAAAGATGCTTTTGTCCCCAGATGGACATGCAAAAATCTCTTGGTAGGCATGGATGAGTAAACAAGCTTCTGATTTCTAAAAGACACTGGAAAATAAGAGGAATAAAGTGATGTAGGAATTTGCATTCTGATTATTATTCAGAAAAGCAGACAAACCCTTGATACTTATTAGTCAAATATATAAAGATGATTTTATAAAACATATTTGTCATTTAGGATGATCATGTAATATCAAGCAGTACACATTTGAGAATGAAAGATGACAATTAGAAATTATACTGGTATATCAGCCAGAGGCTAGAACAATACTGAGAAATGGAATATTACAATGAATATAAGAATACCCATGAATATTTAAATATGTTATGTCACACACATACACACACACATCAAAAATACAAAAGCCAGAGGACTATAAAGAATCAATAGTGACAAAATAAGTTAAGATTTTTTTTTGTTAAAAGAATTAACTAAATAAAACAAATTGCTAAGATTCTCCGGTGATAATTACAGATGTAAAATATTCATGACAAGTTGAAAGTACAATGACAGTGATGAAAAGGAATCGCTACTCGAGACTATAGATTTACTAACATTCCTTAAATATAATCTAAGAAGGGCAAGAAGGGACATAACTGGGAATTATTTGAGAAGTGTAGTGAAATGGTGATGAAGAGTGAATCTTAGAATTACAGGCACTCAGGGAGAAGAAACAGGAGTGATTTAGATAAAGATGTTAATCAAAAGCACTTTTTCCTGTAAAAAGGAAAAGGAAAAAGGAAACAGATGAACAAAAAGTGAAAAATTCTCCAAAGTGCCAAGAAAGTTGAAGAAAAAGATTGACAGTCATTCAAATTCTTCATTTCTCTATTTAGTTAAGTGGTGGAAAAATTATATAATTTTTACATAAAATTTAAAATTAAACATGAAGTTAAGTATGAGTGTGTGTGTATGTGTGTGTGTTTGTGTGTGTTTCTCCAACTTCTTGGCCACATTGCAAAGAAGTAAGAATGAAGTAAAAGAATGAAAAATGGATGTGAAGGAAAATGTTTCATTTAAAAATGAATTAAAATATAGTATGCAATTCTTAGACTCAAAGAATATATGTTCCAAGTTTCCTTCTCTTTTTTTTAAATATAAACTTTTGGCCTCCTTAGTGTAGGCTTATTATTAACTAGCTCTTACAACTTAAATTAACTCATATTATTATCAATGTTTAGCCACGTGACTTGATACCTTTTCTCAGTTTAACATTCTCATCTTGTTTTCTCTGTCTGGCTGAAGACTGTGTCTCTCCTTACCTCTTCCCAGAATTCTGCTACTCTGGTTTCCTTGCCTATACTTCCTGCCTGGGCACTGGCCAATCAGCATCTTATTAAACTAATATGAATGACTAATCTTTAGAATGTACAAGAGCATTATCACACAGCAAAATTCTATTTTTGTATCATGGGTACAATAGATATTTTGAAAGGGTAGTTAAATCCCACAAACAAATTGTCTTCATATACCTTGAATATAGAAGAGGACAGGATAACTATCTATGTTAGCACTTTTAGGATAACAGAGCCCAGATTCTTTTATTACTTGTATTATCAAAAAAGTGTGATATTTTTAGTTGTTAGAATCTCAAAGGTAAAATAAAATACAATTCACAATAAAAAAAAAACAACACTTTTAGCTGAAACCAAACTCTAGTGAACTAGAATTTGGGCTTTGGAAATGGACAAAATCAGATGTTATAAATATTTCAGACAACTACAAGGCCCAACCAAATCTGTGGGATTAGGCAAGGCTCGACCAACGTCTACATGAGCTGTTAAGGCCCAAGTCTTTCTTAAAATGTCACTTTAACAAGTGGTCTTTTGATGACTTAAAAATCAGGCATTGCAAGGGAAGTTGCTTATTTAGTATAGGAATTTAAAATTAAAACTTATTAAGATATTCCGTTCAACATATTTTGTAACTTTTATCTACAGCAAGCTAAAAAGTAAGGGGAACATGTGCCATAATATACAATGGCATAATTCTGTGACCAAGACCGGATGGGTGCCTTATGTGAACTATGGGTAGTAGGAAACTTAAAAAGTTTGAAATTAAATATATATATTTTATTCTGAAAACTGAATAGGCAGGTGATTTGCAAGACACTCTGGAAAAAAATCAGGATGAGCGCTTAAAACTTAAATATCCATCGGTTAGCTCTTGCATCTGATTTAGAGAGGGTCTGTAGCAGATTTGGATGCCGCACCTTCTTTTACAAAGCAAGGAGAAATCCTAAGAGTTGCTGAAGTCCGTGACCTTGGAAGAGGAGTCTGGTGAAAGTGCCAGAGTTCTATTCGGTGATTGGTTGTTAGGACGCAGAAGGGTCACTGAGGAAGGCATGGGTGATTTCTACAGAAGAACTCACAAAGTCTTGATCTTCTGAAACGGAAATAAGTAGGCTAGTCTATTTAGAGAAAAAGTAGAGGCAGAATTGACAGTTCACGTAGTGAAGAGTTTGATTCTTACACTTATTGTCAGAAATGTGTTTTCAGTCAGTTAGATAAATAGCTAACACTTAGACGCGGACTATTCCAAGAAATGTAGGAATATATTTAGATTAGTCTTCACAGGAAATTGATGATGAAGCTGTTAGACTTTGATCTGAGCAACTGATACCAAAGTATTTATAAACCACAAAAATTGATTCTCATATGGATTTATTTTAAATTACCCAAATCATTTCTGATCATAGCAATATCCAGTGGGATATATTAGTCAAGTTTCTGTTAGACCTATTACAGAGTGCTAAGTTCAAGGTGTGATATGAGTGAAGTTAGCATGCATGTATTGTTTAGAGTTGCTTAAATAGGTTGTGAACTTCAACAACACCATTTAGTCGGTGGATGCATGTTGTAGGAGGCTTCTTGTTCATTTCCCAGCCATCGGATTCCCAAAATAATCACATAGAAACTATATTGTTTAAATAAGTGCTTGCCCAATCACTTAAGTGTATTGCTAGCTAGCTCTTACATCTAGAACACCCGTTTTCTATTAGTTTATATTTTACCATGAGGGGCGTGGCCTACCGGCAAGGTTCCAACTGGCAGGTCGCATCTTTCCCCTCTGACAGCTACATGGCGTCTCTCCACTCTGTCTTCTTCCTCCCAACATTCAGATTAGTTTTCCTCACCTAAGTCTGCTATACCCTATCACAGATCCAAAACAGCTTCTTTATTAACTAATAATATTCACAGCATGCAGAGGGGGATCCCACATCAGATGCAGAATCAACTGATAGAAATCTTTTTAACTAATTCAAAACTTACTATGACAGACACATAAAAATAACATGTAATTGTAGGGTAACTGATTTTTTTCATTTTATAATATATAAACGTGGTAAATATATCTAACTCATAAGCATCCAATTTGTTTGTGATGCAAATATTGTAAGTCATTCATTTCAGTTTTCTAGTAAGAGGCAGAAGAGTTACTCCATCTGAACAGAAACCACTGTTACCCTAAGCTACTTTGAAGTCTACTGTATATCACTGTTAGCTATGGTCAGCCACTATATGTGAGAGTACCAGCATGTATTTTTCCTCTATAGCTATAAGTGCTTGTTGATCAAATTTTCCTTATTCTTTGGTTTCCTCTAATTTTCCTAACTTGTGAAACTACTATTATACTTCAAAATCTGTTAATATTTGGATTTTAAATATAGTTAAGATCATGAAGTGTTTCCTACCCATTCTATGTCATGTAACATATTAATTTGCAGCTTCATTAATGTTATAAATATCAAGATTCCACCGTGGTGATAGGGAACTATTGCTCCATTTTGTATATATGACCATTTTGTATATGTAAAACCTTTCCTTCTTTTGTTTGTATATATCCAAACACTGAGTTTCTTTCCAGTTCTTACTCATTATGATAATGCTAAAATAGCCATTTTCATTCCCATGTCTTGAAGTGTTTCCCCTATGCTTTTTCCTTAATTTCATACTTTTGGTCAAGCCTTAATGTCTTTAACCTATTTCAAACTGATTTTATACAGTATGACTTGAAATAAAGGTTTAGTTCTGATCTACATGTTCATACCCAATTTTATCTATAATTTTAATTGAAGACTATTCTTTCTCCAAAACATATTCTTCTCATCTTTGTTGAATATCAATTTGCTGTACTCTGTCAATGGACAAGTGGGTTGCAGGTGTTATGCAAGATGAAAATCATATGTGAACTAGCTCTGAAGTAAGAGAAGATTGGAAGGTCTCTAGATGCAGGTATTCCAAAAGCATCCCAGTTTATATGATCAGACATATAGTAGGTGGCTACATCAAAGGCAGAGGAACCCGGAGACTACGCAGCTTTGAATTTGTTCTGCTTCATGTTCACTCTCTTCTAGTCATCATGTGCAGATCAGAGACTAGAGCTTGATATGTACAGTGGAGTCGTCATATTGTTTTACCCATCTTATCTCACCACAATTCTCCATTCAAGGTTGTGCATTCAGAGACAATAACAATGCAGCT
The DNA here is from genome assembly GCA_004026605.1 of Ondatra zibethicus. Lineage (NCBI taxonomy): Eukaryota > Metazoa > Chordata > Mammalia > Rodentia > Cricetidae > Ondatra > Ondatra zibethicus. Next base: position 94,976 of record PVIU01003939.1, on the reverse strand, counting down.
GTTTATCTCCAGCTTGATTCTCTTATTCTCACGTTCCAACTTAGGGGAAGTCCTGACTCCCTTAAAAGAAGACCAACCAGTGCATAGGTTTAAAACATTGTGCTTCCTATCCGTTTGTGCCTCATAGTGATGAAGACAAAATACAAGTTCTGCCTCACTGAAGCATAGGACTCTTCCCTAGGTCTGGAATAGGTTCAAAAGCACTATATGTAGCTAACCTGTTTATAGGAGGTGTTTGTTTTCCCTGCCATTGTTCTTCATTACAGTGGGCCAGATTCTGAGTTCCCAAGCAAGGTCTGATGTTTGTTTTGCCGCTGTATTTTATAATTGAACAAATGGAGTCTTGTACAACGTTGCAAAGTTGGTGGAATGATGTGACACAGTTTCTTGGTCAACAAGTTCATGGCGGTCCAGAAGATCAATTTTCAGAGAGTTTTCCAAGAAGAGTTTGTAAGTCAATAACCATACTAAGTTTAACCTTTACTAGACCTGGTTCATAGTCTCTAAGACGTAGATTTTGCATCCCTCTCCCTTCCTTGAGTAGTAAGCATGTTTCTCCATTTCTGTTTTATAAGGGATTGTTCAAGCCATTCTTTCCCCACTACCTTCTTCAACATGCCTTTTTTTTTATTATGACCCCCAAACAAGGTACTGTGGAATGTTATGTTTTCTGAGCCCACATTAAGTAGTTTATGTGTGCATAGCTGTTTTTAATGTTTACTTATTATTTATGGTATATTGTTTGTGTGTGTATATGTATGCATTACACGTGTACAGGAACCCAGGCTGTCAGGATATAGCATCAGATCTCCTGGAACTGGTGTGATAAATGGTTGTGGGCTGCCATGTCAGTGTTCTGCAAGAGCAGTGATGTGCTAGTAACTACTAAACCAATGCCCAAAACCATGAATAGTTTCTGAAGCTGATATTTTTGGGGGATTTGATGACAAATGATTACTCACTGTCTATCTTGTTGTGTTCCCTCTTCCCATTATTGTTTATATTACAAATTCTCTTCTGTTTTCAGGAGACAAAATTTCACCACCTACCTCCTATTACCCTGGCTCTTACAACTGTTCTGCCCCTCTTCTGCTCTGATCCTTTCTTTAGTCTTAGGTTTAGAAGCTGTTTTATAGATGTATCAGACGGATCTGGGAGGACGGGTTGGGAAAGGTTATGTAATTATTTTTCAATTTCAAGACATAAAAAATAAGTATATGCTAGGATTATAATTTTTAGATTACTTTCTTCAGATTTTTATTTTATTTGCATTATACATGTGTGAGTCATTTCCCTATGTTTATGTCTGTGCACCGCAGGTACGCAATGCCACTGGAGGATAGAAAGAGCATCAGATATTCCAAAATTGAAGTTACCGGCAGTTCTAAATCAACCTGTAGATGCCGAGGCTCATACGTGGTCTTCTGGAAGAGCCGTCAGTGTTTTTAGCCACTGAGATGTCTCTTCATTTACTAGATTATTATTATTGGAGTTTCATAACCTTGTGAAGTGTCTGTATTTATTTAGCTAATAACAGATTAGTTATCTGTTTGAAGTGGCACAAACCAGTGTTCCCAGCACCTAGAAACTGAAGTCAGGAAAGTAGGTAGTTCATGGATGCGTAGATTATACAAAAAAGCTAGAGGTTAGTTTAGGTTTTTTGTGACTCTGCCTTCAATAAATAAATTAAAAGTAAATTCGGGGCTGGAGAGATGGCTCCGTGGTTAAGAGCACTGGCTGCTCTTCCAGAGGTCCTGAGTTCGATTCCCAGCAACCACATGGTGGCTCACAAACATCTGTAATGCGATCTGGCGCCCTCTTCTGGCATGCAGACATACATGGAGGCAGAATGTTGTATACATAATAAATAAATAAATAAAAATTAAAAGTAAATTCATAAAACATATTGATAGTTTAACGAATAAATAATGCTTGTTTAAATTTTTTTCAACAAATGTGTATTTCTAACTATTGAGACTCTCTTCCATGATATTTGAGAAAATGTCCCAAATTTGCTGCTTTATTTCTGTTAATCTCAAGAGTACTATGCCACATTTGTTTACCAAGACAAACCTGTCTAATACATAAAAGCCACCCATGTACTACAGTATATGTATGTATACATACATGCCTCTGTCTCTTTATCTGCCATCTATTGCACACGCCTTTACAATGTGTGTAATGTATGCTTAGAAAATCATTCCATTTGATTTATTTTTATGTTAATTTCCATTTCTGGTGCAAATAGGGATATTCAAGTAAGGAGCAAAAAGAATAGTGCTGCTTTTTAATTATAGGCAGCACTTAATATGTATGCCTCAAAAACATTGGTTGTTCTGCGAGGGGAGCCTGGGGGTCAGAAACATAGGAAAGGAGATAGATACTGTGAGCTTCCCTTTTTCTTCCCTGAATATCACTCCCCATTTTTAAATCCACCCTCCAGGGCTCATTTAGTCCAGTTGATGTGCATGAGAATCCAAAGTGCAATGATGTCAAACCACACTTTGAATTTAAAATAATTGTTGCTCTCTTTAGTTTCAAACTGATAAAAATATTATTTTACATGGCACTTAGGAATCCTGCATTTCTTCTCTGAAGTGAAGTAAACATTTCAGTGAGTCTCAGTAGAACATGTTGTACTAAATAATGTAATATAAAATAGACATGCAATGTTAAAAGTAAAAGAAAGCACATCCCAAAGTACTTCAAACCATGATTGACAAAATTTGTAGTTATTTTAATAATGCAAAGTACAGGAACATTATGAAAACAAATAAAGTAAATACTTATTAAATCCAAAATGAATAAACTATATGTAGATTTCATGTTATTTTAGTAGAACCGTCACTTCAAGGAAAGGCATAATTTCCAGTTATATCTACATGTAAAATATATTCAAAAACTGTAGCTGGTTTGTGGGAGTGGGAAGTTGCTGTGGTTTAACGATTTTTACCCTGTCAATTGTAATTTAATAAAATGCTGATTGGCCAGTAGCCAGACAGGAAGCATAGGCAAGACAACCAGGCAGGAAGTACAGGCGGTGTCACGAGAACAGGAGAATTCTGGGAATAGGAAATTGCAATTTGCAGTTGTTACACAGAAGAAACAAGATGTGACTGCCTTGCTGAAAAAAGCCACGTGGCCAACATAGACAAGAATTATGGGCTAATGTAAGTTATGAGAATTAATTAATATGAACCTGAGAAACTTGGTCAATCAGTTTATAATTGATATAGACCTCTGTGTGATTTTTTGGGACTTAACAACTATGGGAACCGGGCAGGACAGAAAACTCATTCTGCAGGAAGTTATCATTAGGAATACTTTCTACTCTAAATATGTGCTTTGAATTACCTCATGCAAACAATTCTTATGATTTTTTATCTCATTTTTTTATTTAGATGTCTTTGCATGCCCTCCATGTCCTATGTGTGGAGGTTAGAAGTTGGCATATAGAAGTTTGTTGTCTCCTTTTACCATGTGGCACCTGGAATTGGAACTGAAGTTATCAGCCTTGGCTGTAAACACCATCACCTGCTTAGCCCCATCCTGGCCCTACAATTATTATAATTGTATTTTTCTTCATTTTATTTAAATTGATTTTCATTAGCAGCGATACTAGAAGAATACTTTTGTGCCATGTTAGATAAGCATTTTTATTATTATTGTCTGATAAAAAGATGCTGAGGGACTTTCAGCTCTTATCACAATGGGTGAAATTCTAGACAGAAGCAATCTAAAGCAAAAGCATTTTTAAGACTTGAAACCTCTCAAAGGAGGAGGCAGAAAATTAGAAGATAATTTTCACTTTGAGTTTCATAATAGTACTCTTCCAGCAGCCGATGCTGAGGTGAAAATAGCCATGAACCTTATTATATCAAGCTGAATACTCTTCGTATGACAAGAATGAAGTGATCCCATAGTGCAGCACTTGATAAAAAAAGCAAGGCTGATTTTATAAGTTATGAGAACGGGAACTAAATTTACTGTTATCCTACCCTTCCCCGTGACATGTATTTACAGTGGCTCCTGACTCTTTTGTTACTGGTATCCTGGTTTAGAGAAAGCTTTATAAAATTGTGAGATGTTAACATTTCACCCTTAAAATTTCATCCTTCCATTGTCATTTGCTTACTCCATACATCAAATCTGGCAACTAAAATCTCGTTATGTCTCAAAGAATATATCACACTAAAAATCAGACACCGTGAAAGAGGGAAAGACAACAAGGTCCAGCAATATATGACCTTGCACGTGTGTATTATTAAAGAAAGACAGTCTTCATTTATGTTAAGAACAACTTTACTTAATCATCAGAGAGTCCATTTAGTAAAGCCTTATGATTTAATATCATTATATCTTAGAATGAATTTTGGTTGAGTCAGGTTTCTTTGCTTTTCTCCTGCTCTTAAATCTGTTCCTTTGCCTATAAATTATAGTGGGTGAACAGCTCACACATAAAGCATAATTGCAGTTATTAGTGGATTTCTATTGTACACATTTCCTTTGTCATTTTAAATAGAAAAATAAGCTTTCAGAAGTTTAAGGTAATTTAAATAAAATGACAGAATAAAGCGCCACACTTAACTGGATTTGTAACTTACAGATACAAGTTTATTTCCTGGCTCAGCAGTGTATGCTTGTATGGCCAGCTACTTGGAAGGCTGAGATAGGTGGATCACTTGAGTTCAGTTCTGGGCTATATTGTGCCTTGTCCCCTGGGTGTCTGAACTACATTCAACATCAACGTAGTGACCTTCTGGGAGTGGGAAAACACCAGCCTGCTTAAAGAGAAGTAAACTAGCCCAGGTCAGATGAAGGTATAGACACAGCTTATTTTACTCATTAACAGAAAAACCAAATGAATTTTATATTAAAGACTTTGAGATTCACTGAAAGTGCAACTTCTGCTTTCCGCTCAGAAAATTACCTAATCTTAGACTATGACTAAACAAATAGCGTCAACATCAACAGCAGCAGCACGGAAACCACTAGTGAAGTCTCTGTGATCCTGAAAAGTTAATCATTGAGAGAATGTCACATGATCAGTAAAAGGGAGATCTCCAGATTGATGGACTCTATGACCTGAACATTTAGGACTCAAAAGACTAAAGCAGCTGCAGTTCACCAAATAGAGCCCTGCACAGGAAAATGTGTTGAGATGATGTGAGAAAGACCTCCTAGATCCACAAAAGCGCTTAGAAGAGCAATCTGGGAAGGGGAGAAGGCAACTCAAAAGATCAAGAGGACTCCTATCAGCAACAGATTGAAAATCAAGCTTATTTAAGAGGTAGAATAGCATGGAGCCCTTGCAGAGGATCTAGGGTGGTCTTTTCTGACGCTGTCATAAACATCAGGCAAAACTACAGGCCATTATAGGTCTTTGAAATATGCCCACATCATTTTTCAAATATTAGGTAGTAAGTCAGGGAAATTATATAGTGCTAAAATCTTCATTAAAATGTATTAAAGATTTCAAATGCCACAAGCAGCAGTCAGATACAAAGAACAAAAGATAAATTAGGTAGAAATAGAAGAAAAGGTTGAAGATCAGTGTGAAAAATTAGTGAAACAGAAAAAAGGAGATATAAGATAAAGCTTAGTGAAAAGATAATAAAATTGATCATCTTTGATAGGAACAATCAGAGAGAAGTCTGGAGAGATGCTGCAGAAGTTAAGAGTACTGGCTGTCCTTCTGGAGGACATGGGTTCAATTCCCAGTACCTACATGGCATGTGCCTGGCTCTCTCGGCTCCAGGGAACTTGATGCCTTCTAGAATCCTCAGGAGCCAGCCTTGCCCTGAGAACAATGGCATGCATGTAAACAATACTGCTACAAGGGAAAAATAAAATGAAAAAAAATATTCAGAAAAAAATCCAAGAATGCCCAAAATCAGTTCCATGGACAAAATATACCATAGAAGTTTAACTTTTCAAATTTATGGAAAATAATAAATCGTAGCAAACTAGATCAGTTACCCCATCAAAGGTAAAAGAACAGTGGAATTAAACAATGGAATGCAAGTCAGTACAATAGCTGAGAATTAAGATTAGAGGAAAGTCAACAAAGTAAAATAAAATATAACAAAAATCTAAAGATTTTTCTTGAGGCACACACTATCATTTATTTTTTAAAAAATAAGTGCAAGTGATTTCTCCCTGAGAGTAACCTTTTAAAATTTTATATGTAAGATAACAACTTTTATAGTTAATTAGTTTTCTTAATAGCCAATTAACTACTGGAGAAAGTAGTTGAATTGGTAGCTAATTAACTAAAAATGATAGAAGAAAACAATTTATAGGAAACAAAAGTGTAGGCTACATGATGACTAATGGTCTCCTGAAAGGATATTATAATCAAGAAGAAAATAGAGTAACGACTTGATAACAGTTTGCGAAAATAGAATTTTATCCATCAATAACTCTCTCATTTGGGGGACTATAGGAAATAAATACAAGACACAAAAGAGCCAAATAAAATGATTATTCAAATATTTCATCCATAATATGGTATAAAAGCATTCTCTCTCAGAATTAGTCTAAGAGGATAGACTGACTTTTGTGGCAACTGTGTGAAAAGTTGAACAGGGTGAACAGTAAGTATCAAATGATGGAAGCAAAACCAAGCAGCGGATGGAATGGGACTTAACACAAATTCTTGTTCTGTGGTTGATCCATCACGTTCCTACTACCCTAGCAGTTTAAAGCAGAGCGTTCCATTGTTTTGGTTGAACTTAAAAGAGAATCGAGCTACAGGCACCAACCAGGTTGATTTCCTGTGGCTCACACAGAAAATGGTATGCTTCCTTCCTTTTCCAGAGACTGTGCAGGCCTCCTTATGACTCGACCATCCTCACGTCCCTACTAACACTTCATCCTTTGCCCCATCCTCTCCTGTCTTTCTCAGCTTCCTAATTGAAGGACACATATGGTTACTTTAGCGTCAATGCAATGTTTTCACCATAAAATCCTCACATAGAAAAATATGTTTTATAAAGTAAACAGATTCATCCACAGGTTCTGGGAATTAGAATGTTTGCTAGCAGCCCCAAGAAACATCATTTTATATACTTAAAAAATGACTAATAAGTAAATGACATTTATAAGAATAGTAGATTAGTGGAGCAAAAAAAAATCTTGCGGTGTTATGTTCTTTCAAAGAAGAACACTTACATTATTTATTAAAAGAAACATAGATTCAAATATCCAGGTTGTTAGAAATAAGAATGCTAAAAATAGCATGTGTCATGAAAACCACTGTCAATCATAAAGGCTTTTTTTTTTTAATGAACTTAAATCACGTGGTAAAGTCATTGCTCTGGCCTTTTACATTGGAAAAGAGAAAACCATGGAATATCTTAGATCAGCCTTGGACTTTCATCCAGGGTCTCTGGTAATAGTCCCAAACTTCGAGAAATACTTAAATGGATTGAGGGCTCTAAAACCTCATCTTCTCTCAGCCTTTTGCTGGGGCCCTTTCCCAGTTTGCAACTTTAACTTTCACTGTGTAGAGTGGACCTAATGAGACAATCAGAGATATTTACCAAAGTCATAATATTCATCTTGTTCTTTTCTGACAGGCTCTCTTCTGTAGAATCACAATATTGAAGTCTGCAAAAAGGTAGGCAAAAATATCCCAAAAGTCAGGCAGATTTCTTCATGAATTCCAAACTGTAAGCCTAAAATAACACAAGTTCTCAGAAATATCAGGCAATTTCTTACTCATGTGCCTCTCTGCCAAGCATGGGTGGGACTTTTTAGACAATTTACTGAACAGTCCCGTTTACATGACTCATAATTCTGTCACCCAGGCATCTCACATCTTGAGATTCCTTTCCCTTTGCCTGAAGATGTTAACTTTAAATCCTGACTCAATCCATTATAGTCTTCTCCAGAGTCTGAGTGTAAAGCATGCTGTCTGGTAGATATATTGTTATGCTCGGTGCTAAGGGAACACCAGCTAGAATTTAGAGCCCAGAGCACGATGCTTATGCCTTCCATTTTGTGAAAAGCTGAAAAGACAGAGAGTGGAGAGTCGGATGTTAGCGGCTAAGAGAGAAAAACTAGAGGAGGACTGTTCTTGGAATAAATGTTAAAGAATCCCGTCATTAACAATGTTCTAAAACTACACAACCAAGTATGTTCATAAAGGCGCTTACCGAGGGGGCAGGCAGCTGTACTTTGTCAAACTACCGATTGCAGGATCCTGAATAAAGGTTATAAAAAGCAAAGAAGGAATTCAGTGTTTTCTAATGCATGTCTGTTTCATGACTTTTACCTCCTGGGAAGGAATTAGAAATATTCATAGTTTTTTTATGGAGGCAGTGAATGGCACTACTCACATATATACACAGGATTATAACGAGGCTTATGAGAGCTTTAGTGTCACAGGTACTTCTAGTGGTGTTTCATACCAGGAAGCTTACTTATCCCAGCTGCCAGGGAACCACCAGACCTCTGTTAGATTTACTGCACATGGTTGACTAACATTAACTATTTTTGAAGTGAAGTGTTTTATGGAGTTCACAATAACAAATATTTTTCTCATCCAAAGATTGGATGGTCCTCACTAATTGTCTCATTGCTTTATTGATAGCTGGGCAGGCATTGATGTCTTGTGGTTTATTCTGATCAGGAGATATTATGAAGGAAAGTATCAGCGCTTAATTGAGAGAACTGTTTTCAAGGGAGTAGCTATGGTTGATAATATAGTCACAATACACACATACATACACATGTACATATATGTGTATGTTTGTATATATGTATGTATATATATACATACATATACACCATCTTTATATAATGATGAAAATTATTTCAGTAAGAGACACTGTGGAAATGAACCATGGACAGATTACATACAACAACAGATATCACAACTCGCTGCATCTGCTTAGGCAGTCAATGTCCTCTCTACAGTACCCACAGTAAGAGGCTATCCTGCCACCTCAGATGTGGAGGAAACCACATGCCCATCAGTACCAGGAAGTCAAACAATAACCCAGTTTTCAGGCCTAATTCCAGCCCCAGCCTATCAGAGCGATGAAAGGTCCTTTCCTGATCAATGGAGAAAATGCCTTGCTTGGTCTTGGCTTCCTCGTAGCTTCTCTCTGTAGGTATCTGTGCTGAAGGTGTGTCTGGGGTCGTCTCGTATCTAATATAAAGCTCCTATATCCACTATTCCTGCCATGGGTGTGTCAAAATACCAAATGGGGAAGCTGACCCCCTTACTGTAACAAGCACTGCTGAATGGCTTTTATAAGGTCTCACTGAACTGGGCTTCACTGGCTTCCACACTGCTGCTCCGTAGGGTCAATTTCTAACATTCTGCATATGATCCTCCAGGCAGTGATACAATTTAGGCTTTCCTGTCTGCTTCTTCTGACTTTCACGGACTTGCCCTCACTTTGACAAAGAAGCATGTTTTCTATTCTTGTGCAGCTACATTTATTCACTCTTCACCTAAAATGACTCCCATGTAACATTTGGCCAACTTACTCTTTGATTCTACTTAGTTTAGAGAATGAGAGTTGCAATCAATGTTCCCTTGATGTTCTTGGTATATCCAGTTGTAATTGAACTTTTCCTTCTGATATTAGTTATCTGTTTTGTGTGTTCTGGTTTGTATTTTGCAGAGCCTTTTTTGTATTTTCTTATCCAAATGTAAATGGACTAAATATTGTAACCATAATTCTCGGTTGATAACTGTTTTATAGTATGTTATTTTGCTATGTTAAAGTTAAAATCTTCCTTTTTACATAGATAGAGAAGGGGAGTTGATCTGGGATTCCCCTCTGTATGCTGTGATTACTACTGGTTAATAAAGAAGCTGTTTGGGGTCTATTGCAGCACAGAATAAGGCAAGATGGTAATTCCAAGGAGATAGAGAAGACAGAAAGTAGAGTCAAAAGACACCATGTAGCTGCCTATGGAGAAAGATACCCATATGTCGGTATTAGTAAACAACGAACTTTGTGGTAAATTATAAAAAAAAAAGAACTGGGTTAATTTAAGATGTAAGAACTAGCTAGAAATATGCTTAAGGTATTGGCCAACCAGTATAGTAATTAATAAAGTTTCTGTGTGATTATTTCAGGTCTGGGCGGCAGGGTGAACAAGAAGCCTCATACAACAAACTACTCTTTGTCTTTATCTGTCCAACTATCTGTTGCATAGTGTAATCTGATTATGATTAAAAAAACCATTGATCTATATTAAGTTCTGGTTTAACCCTAAATGATCTGACATCTGGTAAATTAATTAGACTTTTATCCAGTCTCACTTCTCATGTGTAATGGGTGACTGGAACAACTGCGTATTTCAGAGCATTAAAAGAGATGTAAAAATATGTGTGACATGCAATATACACCTTTATGTGTATGAAATCTCCAATACCTGCATATTTGGATTATTATTAGATTTTTCTATTTTTGACTATCTTTACAATAAAATTTAAATGCTTCCATTTCATATTTTCCATGAACAATTTCTTAAAACATCATTCAATGTTTATGATTTTTGATTTAATAATTTTTATTATATTATATAATCTGAATATCTGAAATTCTGCTTTATGTTTCAACATCTGTTCATTTTTTTTAATCTCAAGGTAACAAAGGCTATTAATTTAGTACACAGTGATTATTTTGGTCAGAAAGGATGTATATCATATATACTATCTATACCTACATTGTAAATGTATAGTATATTTAATAATGCATAGTATTATTTTTAGGTCAAAAACTACAGTTCCCAGAGTCGTGCACAACCAAAGTCATAGACACATTAGAACTTGATAGCTGCTGATATGTTAAATGCTATAGATACAGTAATTTCTTAAGCTTAGATTTTATTTAATTTGATGAGCAAATAGGTGAAATATATAACTAATGAAAATAAATAGTATCTCATGAGTCAAAAGAAGCAGTATCATAGACTTTAAGGTCATTTTTCAATATTAATCTCTAACAGAGCATTATAACAATGGAGGAATACTTGGTTAGCTATTTAAAAGTTGCGTAGTTATTATAAGACCGGTGCTTGCATCCCGATATTATAAAAGTAATGCTTGTAATTAAGTTTCATAACAGTCTTTATAAAAAATTACCTAAGGCTCAAACAGTATCCTACCATAACAGTTTTTCATCCAGCTATTTTTTAGTCTTATAAAGCACCGTGAAGAAACATGCCAACCTAAATATTTAATTCCATCATTTAGGCTGTTTCTTAACATTGTACATCCAGGTTAGAGCTAGAAAGAACTTCAGGTGGTATTATTATGTTTTCTTTTCATTCAGTAATCATAATTATATGTTAGATTTTTCATCTTTTCCTGAATTGGGTGGCTTATTTCTTCTTCTTTAATAATAACATATAATTTTTTCATGAGAGTTCATCCAAAGGTAAAACGATGCTTTTCTTAAAAACAGAAAATAATATGCCATTACACATTTTATGTTCAAACCAGCATAGAGTGGAGAGATTTTATTTAGATTCATAACAATTGATGGCAATTCTACACATGGATGTCTAATGAATCGTACATTTTGATTCTGTACCTGTGGCTATGTGAAAACTTCATTTTAATATTGTGCCTTTCCCACAGTAAGATACTTTAAATCAAATTAATCTCAGCTTTTGAGAAGCTGTGACCTTTGAATTGGCAGACAACATCTGGAGGAAACAGCTGGGGAATCGATCAGGTGTCTTTTTCAAGTAGAAGTGCGAAGCGGTGATCCTGCGGCACTGTTTAGAGGTTCCCCTTCTCACATCATGTAGCACACAGTGGTGCTATTAATTAGAAACTGATGGAAAGTCAGAAATAAATCCTTGTGTCAGGCACAGAGTCCTACATCGAGGAGACTCAAAGTCATGCGACTTTTTGAAATTGAAGTGTTCAGGGTAACAGCAAGTATAACAGACTCCCTGCTTCCAAGTCAGTGTTTCCCAACTGCCAGATGTTAATTTCATTAATACCCAGTTGGTTTCCTAACCTTTTGCATGAAAATGGTCTCTCATATTCTTTAAATATTACTAATAAAATTTTTGAATTTTTGAAATTTCATTGTACAATATATAAGATAAATTTAAATATATATTTGCTATGGTTACAGATATAATTGCAGAGTGAATATTCTCTCTCTGTCTTAGTGCATTTTTTCTCTTTGTTGGCCTCTAGTGATGAGTATAGGTTTAGAGTATGATGATTTCATGAATCTTAAGGATCACATATCTTCCAAAGTTAAGGTGACCCTTTTCCAGAATGTCAAATTGGCTCTTTGGTCTTAGTCTCTGACTCCAAAATCAGATAAGCTCCATCAAAGTCCCTTTTTATTTGTATGATAGTAAATAAAGATAGCCACCTAGAGAGTCCAGACTAAATATAAGGTAGAAGTTCATCAGAAAGACAGTACCACAAGATACAATACCAGACCTAGTCAGTCAGAATCTATCTTGAATCATATCTCAAAATCAGAATCATATCTCATTTGACTAAATCTTCCAGTTTGAGGCAATGTGTCTTAGAGCAGCATTTCTCGCCCATCACTAAATATTACCATGATTGCAGAGACTTTATCACTCTTGCTGTGTTCCTATGAGATTGAATGGAGAATAAGCTTTAGGACAGAGGATTGCATCATTTAAAAAGCTTCAAGGTAATTTTGATGGTGAAACTTAACCAAACTTTCATCAGAATCAGCCGTCTGTGTTCATGAAAATGAATGTTCCAGGTCTTGTTGCAGAACTGCTCATGCCTGCTCAGAGGATAGCTGATTACAAGTTCCCATACTCTCAGATCAGAGTACACTAGTGAACAACTGCTTTCTGAAAGCAAACAGCACACACACACACACTACACACACACACACACACACACACACACACACACACACAAAGAGCAGTTTTCTGATTTTCAAAGAGTTAACTTAAAATAATGTTTTACATGTGGAAGAAATAGAAGAAAATAATCTGAGTTGTCAGAAAGATTTAAGAAATGGCTAAACCAGATTGATTGCCCACTCCTCCACTTCCACCTCTCTAAGTATTAGATTTGTCTTAGGTGGAAAAAGTACATACAACACCCAAATGGCTCTCTACATTCTCTTACTCTACTTAACTGTAGTAAATGGATTCTTTTTGTCTTGTCTAATTCAGAAGACAAGGTTACTCTCTTAGAAGCTGTCAACAAGTGTATTTTCAAGTTGTTCTTATATTAGCCTCTGTAACTGGGTTCTTTGATGATTAACTAAAGCTTCCTGCAGAGTTCAGGATTGCCACAAGAAAGGTCACATTACTGAAGGAGAAACAGTGTTCCTCTGGCAGAAAGAAAGAAAGAAAGAAAGAAAGAAAGAAAGAAAGGAAGGAAGGAAGGAAGGAAGGAAGGAAGAAAGAAAGAAAGAAAGAAAGAAAGAAAGAAAGAAAGAAAGAAAGAAAGAAATTGATACCAGAGGGAAAATCAGCATTTATCAAATTCAGGGTTGTTTTCTTCAGTGTTTTCTCTGGACAGACTGAGAAACTAGTTGTAACTTCATACAAGTAGAAAGAATTTTAGACTGAATATAAAGTCATAATAATGTAGAAGCCTGTGCATTGTAGAATAATACAAACACGGGGACCTTTTGTAATGTATACTATTTCTTAAAATCATTAGCTTTCCCAATTTTCTTAGATATCGCTGTACTGACTTCCAAAGTGGCTGTACAAGTTTGCAATCCCACCAACAGTGGAGGAGTGTTCATTCCCCTTAATCTGCATCCTCTCCAGTATAATCTATCATTGGTGTTTTTGATCAAAGCCATTCTGGCTGCTGTAAGATGGTATCTCAGTATTGTTTTGATTTGCATTCTCCTGATGGCTAAGGATGTTGAGCAATTCCTTAAGTGTCTTTCGGCCATTTGAGATTCTTCTTTTGAGAGTTCTCTGTTTAGATCTGTACCCTATATTTTAAAAATTCCATTATTTAATATTTTGATAGCTAGTTTCTTGAGTTCTTTATATATTTTAGAGATCAGTCTTCTGTCTGATGTGGGATTGGTGAAGATATTTCTCATTCGGTATGCTGCTGTTTGGTTTTGTTGACTGTGTCCTTTGTTTTACAGAAATTCTCACCCATTTATTGACTGTTGATCTCAGTGTCTGTACTACCAGTGTTTTATTAGGAAGTGGTCTCTTGTGCCCAGGGTTTCAAGGCTACTTCCAACTTTATCTTCTATGAGGTTCAGGTGGCTGGATTCATGTGGTGGCCTTTGATCCATTTGAACTTGAGTCTTGTGTTTGGGGATAGATACGGATCTATTTTCATTCTTCTACATGTTTATATCCAGTTATGTCAGCACCATTTGCTGAAGATCCTTTCTTTTCTTCATTGTATAATTTTAGCTTCTTTTTCAAAACTCAGGTGTTCATAGGTGTGTAGATTACTATCAGGGTCTTCAATTCAATTGCATTGGTCCACCTGTCTGTTTTTATGTGAATATTAAGCTCTTTTCATTACTGTAGCTTTATATGTAAGTTTTTTTGAATGTGCGTTAGTGTTTTGCCTACATATATGTCTGTGTGAGGTTGTGGGATCCTCTGAAACTGGAGTGACATACAGTTGTGAGCTGTCATGTGGGTTCTGGGAATTGAACCCGGGTCCTCTGGAAGAGCAGCCAGTGCTCTTACCTGCTGAGCCATCTCGCCAGCTCCTGAACCATCTCTCTAGCCCCACTGTAGATTTATAATAGAGCGTGATGTCAGGGATGGTTATGCCTTCAGAGGTTCCTTTATTTTACAGGATTAATTGGCTATCCTGGGTTTTTGTTTTTCTATAAGAAGTTGAATATTGTTCTTTCGAGTTCGGTGAAGAATTGTGTTGGGATTTTGATGGGGATTGCATTGAATCTGTAGATCGCTTTTGGTAAGACTGCCATTTTATATTATGTTGGTCCTACCTATCCAAGAACATAGGAAATTTTTCCATTATTTGATATCTTCTTTAATTTCTTTCTTCAAAGACTTCAAGTTCTTGCCATAAAGGTTTTTCATTCCTTTTTAAAAATATTCTTTTATTATTCACTCAAAAAATTTATACATCCTCCCCTTCTCCCAGTCCCCTCCCGCTCCCCCACTAACCCTCTTCCCTCCCTGCCCTGTGGGAAGCCCAAGGCCATCCCCCCTCCATCCTGGCTTAGGAAGGTGTGCATCCATATAGACTGGATTCCCAAAAAGCTAATACATGCAGAAGAGATAGGTCCCAGTGCCATTATCATTGGTTTATCACTTCTTTAGCTAGTGATACTCCAAGACATTTTATGTTGTTTGTGGCTATTGTAAAGGGTGCTATTTCTCTAATTTCTTCCTCTGCTCTTTGGGAATCAATCTACCTTAAGACCCAGCAATAGTACTCTTGGTACTATATCCAAAGGACACTGAATTATATCACAAGGACATTTGTTCAACTATGTCCATAACAACTCTTCATAATAGTCAGGATGTGGAAACAACCTAGATGTCCCTCAACTGAAGAATAGATGAAGGAAATGTGGTATATTTACACAATGGAGCACTACAGAGTGAAAAAAAATGACATCTTGAAATTTGTATGCAAATGGATAAAACTAGAAAAAATTACCCTTAGGGAAGTGACCAAGACTCAGAAATACAAACACATTATGTACTCACTCATAATTGGATATTAGACATATAGCAAAGGATAACCAGCCTATAGTTCATGACTCAAGAGACGCTAGGTAACAAGGAGAGCTCTAAGAAAGACGTACTCCTTTGGAAGGGGTAATAGACAAAAATGTTTGATAAAATTGGGAGTTTGAGGAGGAGAGAGAACAAAGGACAGAAAGGGAGGTGGAGAGGAGAAGGGAAGTGGGGAGGAGTACGTGAGGGAACAGGATGGCTGAGATGGGGGAAGGAAAGAGAGGGAGAGCAAGAAAAGATGTATCTTGTTCAAGGAAGCCATTATGGGGCTAACAAGAAAGCTGGCACTAGGAAAATTCCCAGAATTCCACAAGGATGACCCCAGCTAAGACCCTAGGCAATTATGGAGAGTGTGCCTGAACTGGCCTTCCCCTGTAATCAGACTCCTTAATTGTCATCATAGTACCTTCATCAAGCAACTGATGGAGCAGATGCAAAGATCTACACTTAGCCCTGGGCCGAGCTCCCGGAGTCCAGTCAAAGAGAGGAAGGAGAGAAATTATGAGCAATGGGGTCAAGACCATTATGGGGATACCCACAGAAACAGCTGGTATGTGCTAGTAGGAGCTCACTGACTCTGGACTGACAGCCGGGAATCTGCATGGGCCCAAACTAGGCCCTCTGAATGTGGGTGGCAGTACTGTGGCTGGGGCAGTCTGCTGGGCCACTGGCAGCAGGACCAGGTTTTATCCCTAGTGCTTGAATTGACATTTTGGAGTTCATTCTCTTTAGAGTGATACTTTGCTCAGCCTAGATATAGGGGGAAGGGACTTGATCCTACCTCAAAATGATGCACCAGACTTTGTTGACTCCCCATGGGAAGCCTTACTCTCTCAGAGGAGTGGATGAGGAGTGGGGTGTGTGGAAGGTGGGGGAGCAGGAGGAGGGGAGGGAGAGAAAACTGGGATTGGTATGTGAAATGAGAAAAGACTGTTTTAAAAATAAAGAAAAAAAATATGTTTCCCTGAAAAGAATGACTTTATCCCTAAATTGGGGGATAGAGTTAACAAAAGATAATTGTTCTTCAAAGTTTTGTTCATTTGCATCTGAAGTAAATGACTTTGCTTCTTTTTATTCATATTTAAATTCTAGTCAGAAACTCTATTTCAGCCTAAGAAATTTTGTAGTACGCATTGCATGTTACATTGAAGATAATCAATCATGTTTCAGTGTAACCCACGCTGCATAGGAGACGTTTATTATGGGCATTATCGTTGTCGTATAGTAAAGTGCATTGTTAATGAAGCATGGGAAAGGAATAATTTCCACTAATAGGCATATATGTCAAATTTCAATTAGGACTAACTTGGAATCCAAAAGAAAGAAGGGCATATAAATTTAAACCTTTGACCTTCAACATAAAGTACAAGGTCTGAAGGGAAAATTAAATTATTTTATGATACCATGTAAATTTGAATAAATGAATGGCTTATGAAACTCTTTGTCATAGTCTAAGACTGTATATGTTTTAAAAAATATGATGCACTTTCAGTCCATAGCTTTGACATGATTGGCTTGCATTTATCATATTAAAATGACAATGAATGAAAAAAGTCAAGAGTTTATTGTCCCCTGACTCTGTTAAGTAATTTACCAAGAAATAGATGATATGACCTTGATCCATATATGATGAATCAGATCAGGACTGAAGATGTTTCTCTGGGTAAAAATAAAAAGGAATCTTTGTACTCTTACATATGTAGCTAATTAGCTAATGTCTAGTTTCAAAATGATGTACAAATACATTCAGTTCATATTTATATGAGTGAAGATACAGGAATATTCACATTTTGCATGGGCTTGACCTTTTTTCAGTCTTCTAATTCCTTTTGCTTAGCTTTCTTTTTTTTCCCCTTTGTGATTATTTTCAAGGTTAGACTCAAATTTGTTCCATGCACACATAAATCAGAGTTTATTATGGAGCAAATACATCTGAAAATCAACTATGTTATTTGGTTTCTGATGGCATGGTTAAATTTTTCTTTTTAATCTGTTCCTCTGGCTTATGCATGTTTCTATGTTGACAATAGGCATCCTGTTCTAACTCTGGTCTGGCAATTCTTGTCAATTATATCTCACAGGACTAGAGAAGAATTTAAAAATTACCATTTTATTCAGCACCAAAAAGTGAAGAAGTTGTTAACACAGGAGAAAGTATGAAGGCATTGAAATACATCAATGTACCTGTATTGTAGCCACTAATTTTATTTCTTGCCTCACTCAATAACCGATTCTGGTATCTATATTTCAAAAGGAGAAAGGATTTCTTTATAGTCTTTCCCTTCTTCTCAACTCATTTTTTTCAGACCTTTAAGTCTGAAAAAATAAAATGCAATTTATTACTAAGATGTGAGATAAAGGGCACAGAACTCAGGTGCGGAGATCAATTGCACGCTCAATACTGTCAAGCAGAGGCAACCAAGGTCACACAGAGGGAAGTTTGAACGGTTATACCACAGATTCTTAAGGCCTTTTCCAAAATCATGTTGTCATATATGGAGAAATTTTAACTCAAATGCCAACCAAGGCTTAGTAATTTATCAAAAATATCCAGTTTTTTTTTTTTAAAAGGGCCAAAGATGTTGAAACAAAGCAGCATACTATAGGAACTTGATGGAGCTATCTCATTTTTAACGCTCCATTTGGGATTAATTTTGAGGGCTGTACATGCTAGGGAGGAATTTTAAACAGTGATTTATCTACACATGTTAGCTAGAAGTGGGACAGATACACGGCAGACTTTGTAAAGTTTTCAAAACCAATATCAACAAAATTTATTGGGCATAAATGATTTGAAGACACTTCTCTTTTTAATGAAAGCATTTTAAAAAACTTTGAGATTCCAGCTTGAAAATGGCTGTACTTGCAACTTGGCAGTGAAATCATATTAAAATTAAGACTTTTGTTATCTTGAAGTGATCTCAGAATCCTTGCACTAGAAACTCTGATTTTATCTATCTATCTATCTATCTATCTATCTATCTATCTATCTATCTATCTATCTATCTATATCTATATCTATCTATCTATATATATATATAATGAAGATTCTTGCAGTGGTACCTATGATCTAATCAAGGCAAGAGTATATAGTAAGAGATAGGATGCCTCTGGGACTTGTCTCCCAAGGCCACATCAGTATGATTTGCATTGTTTTAGTACTATTCCAGCAATTTACTTTATTCATATTTTCTAGACAATCTTAAATTTAATTAAATATTTTCATTAGTTGTGTTTTAGTGATCTAAGATACATAAAAATAAAACTTAAAAAGAACAATTTTGTACATTACATTTTTTAAATACTGTTTTATTTTTCATGTAAAAGCCAAATGGTGTTTTACCTTTAGGAAACAAGCTCCCCCAAAATGTTACTTGGAGGTGACAGGAATTGCACAAAACTGTCAGGATAGTAAATAGACCATTCATCCACTTGGATAAATCAACTTTAAAATTCTATCCTTAATAATAGCCCATAAATGTTCTGAATACTACAACCAATCATCGTGGATTTCCATATTATAGTCCTCTTGGCCTAGCAATGATCTTAAGTTTTCTATTTTATTGCTTAGCTGTGCTGGTGCACGCCTTTAATCCCAGCACTTGAGGCAGAGGCAGGCGGATCTCTGTGAGTTCGAGACCAGCCTGGTCTATAAAGCTAGTTCCAGGACAGGCACCAAAGCTACACAGAGAAACCCTGTCTCAGAATACTCCCCAACATAAAATAAAATAAAATAAAAAATTCTATTTTATGTGTCTCTTTGACTAAACACTTACAAATTTTTGCCTTCTCCAGTCTTTTCTCCAGTCTCCAAGATTACAGTATGCAGTAGTGAAAATGGTATTCATGATTCTTTGGTTTTTCAGTTGTAGAAAATGTTCATATGTTTCAAAACTTTTCTTAAATATAGCTTGTTTAAGCCATTAATGCCTAGGCTGAATGCTCTTTGGGTGGTGGGAGAGAGAGTCCAGCAAGCAGAGGCTGGTAGTGTACAGAGAAGCTACTATTAGGTTATTATGTAATCTAGACTCCTATTATTTAACTCAAATATCTAAGCATTTCTTTCTAATATTTTTAATTGTGTGTATGAATTTTTGTGTCTGGGGGGCATGTGGATGTAACTGGAATCACGCAGGTCCCCTAGAAGAGCAGTGAGTGCTTGTAACCACTTGTGCCAGATTACTTATTTTAATGTTGCAATCACTATTTTTACTAATGCTTTTCCATGACTAAAAGTGCATATAACATATCCAGAGTTGTCAATGGCACCTATAGAACTGACATTAGTGATTAGTCACACTATTGCTATGACTTACAAAAGAGTTAAATGTCTGCTTCATGTGACTCTTTAATCTTGCACATCATTAAAGCTAGTTTTCAGCAATTTATGTCCATTAATGAGTATGATTTAAAGTTCAAAACTAAAAGTGTTGCAAAAGGGGATCCAATTTTCTAAGAAAAGTTCATTGGTATAAAAAGAAATACCATATTCCATTATTTAGATGATTATGCTTATTAGTTCAAAAATCAATTGATGTGTGTGATAAGAAGGCTTCTAGCAGACGCCTCTTTGATGTAAGATATAAAACAGCATATACCTCATTAAACAACACATCAAAAGCATTAAAATGCAACCATTAATCTATATTTCATAATTTCCTCCATAATAACCAGAAGTAAAACTCATTGAACACAAATGAAAGAGCTTTAGGAGAAGGTGGTATTAGAATTCACATATGGTTCAGCCCTTGTTCTTTGAATTCTATCAAACATCTGTTGGTACAAATTGAATGTAAGAATAGAAAACAGATTATCATATGAATGGGAATTTAGGAATATTTCCAAACGGAAAGACAACCATTTTGACTAGTTCACCAAAATACATATGCTATCAAAGAATACTAACATAAATGAGATGCTAAGTGTTCTCTAACCAGTTCCTGTATTTCACAGATAGATACATTGAGGCTCATAGCTAATAATTAACTTTATTGAGTCCACACAACCCATCTCATTGTACTCTTGAGTAGGAGAATATTTTCAGATCAATATAGCCACCTATTATTCTGTCATGCTATTTCATAACTATTCCTTCTCCTACAAAATTCTTATGATCTGTAGTGTCAGAAGAGATGGGTGCCTTCGAACAACACACACAGAGGACAGGAATGCATGGAAGGGAGGCTCACTGAGAGTCATTAATTCATTTGGTACCTCCTGCCTGTTAGTTATGTCAGACACAATCTTCACAAATCCACTCTATAGTGCTGTTCTTTACTGTGGTGAGGCAATAGTAGAGAAAGATTGACACTTGGTGTCCTTCATCACAAAGTGGCCCCGATCTATTCAGAACTGTTTGGCTTTCTCCTGCTCTAATCTACTACAGTAGTTTAATCTAAGAGTGTCTAAGAAGCCATCTAATCTAAAGTGTCTCAAACAGAAGCCATCTGCTATACACACTAAGCTGCACAACAAACACAGTAATGAAAAGGGATGGGAGCTTCCGTCTTAATCAATCTTTTACAGGACTCTTGTAAGGTAGAAATTTGTTTTCCTGGCCAACTGACTCAGTAGTTTCACAAGCCATGATAGCATATTATCAATATAAGGTGTTGTCTTCAAGATTTTGTATGTGTGCTCAATAATTTCAAAATCTCACTGCTTCTAGTGAATAGTCTTAGACCAGGTAAACATTTCACATACATACATACATACATTGCTCTGAGTTGGGGGGATGGACGAGGTCACCAGGGAGAAACAAGGAAAATGATACATTGGTTTGTCTGAACCAAATAAAATTAATTTTAATGTATTTCTAAAAGGTCAGTTAATTCTAAACAGCTTGAGAATGACATTTTGTAACCAGAATAACTACATAGTTCTAAAACATCTGGAAACATATTAACTTGGTTGTGTTGAGTGAAATTTAGATATAAAATGAGAAACTTTCAATTGCATTTCTCAGAAAAGCCATTCCCATACTGTATTACTAATTCCTATTTCTTCTAAATTAAATCTGAGATGTTCTTCATCCTTTGCTCTTTTCTAGGTAGCTTTAAATGAACACCCATATCTCAAAATTATCTTTTATTTTCCACGGCACAGTGCTTTTACTGATGCACCATCCATTTTCATGCCGAGAGACTGCTGAACAGCTGTCCTATACCTGCTGAAAAGTTTTGACTTTCACCAACAATGTCCTAACTTTGGGTTGGTGGTTATTCTTTACATTTTGGGGGCCAGGCACCCAGTTCCTAAATAAAAACATGGAGACTTATTATTTCTTACGAATGTCTGGCCTTCACTTGGTTATTTCTAGTCAGTTTTTTTCTTAAATTATGCCATCTACCTTTGCCTCTGGGCTTTAATCTTTATTTGATATACCTTTACTTCTGATTCTCTAACTTATTGTGTACCTGGGCGGCTGGCCCCTGAAGTCCTCCTCTCCTTCTTTTCTTGCTCCTTGATCTTCTCTCCCCAGATTTCTCCTCCTATTTATTCCATCTGCCTGGCAGCCTACCTATCCTCTGCTGCATTACCAGTGGCCATTTGGCTCTTTATTAGACCAATCAGGGGTTTTAGACAGGCAAAACAATTCAGCTTCACAGAGTTAAACAGACACAACATAAAAGAATGTAACACATCTTTGCATCATTAAACGAATGTTCCACAGCATAAACAAACGTACCACATCTTAAATGATTATTCTACAATGGTGTGGGCCCACTGCCTGACTTCCTGAGAGCAGATTTGTTCCCATTCACAGCCCTCCCCACATCCTTTGTGCAGTAGTTAGTTAGTCCAGTGTCATTAGAAGGCCTGGTACATTTTAGCCTGGTACAACGTGTGAGTCTTCAAAGCAAAAGCGATGTTCGGTTCGTTGTTATGATGTCAACAGCTGGAATTGGACCTGGCTCACGGGGAGCAGATAGACACACCTGACTAACTAAGGGCAATGAGGAAGCTGCTTTTCCTCAAGAAATCTCTGATTACTTAGTTTACAATTTTCTCTAAAATGTGCCTGTCATTTTCTGTAGAGAAATAACAAGTCCAAGATTTTAATAGGGTTTATTCTACTTATTTTGTTCCATTTGAATGGATTACTTTTACATAAAATTGAAATGAGCTTATTCTTGACAACTCTACTTGATTATGAATATTTTCCAAAATTCCTACAAATTAGAATATGGTTTTCTAGTCGTTTTTATACTGCGGATCTGCAGTGGTTATTAAAATATATTTGTGGCATTCTTCTGTGCAAAAATGCAATTCACAATCATTTATGTGATAGAGTACTCATATAGATACTTCTATTTGTTTAAAATGTTCAAACTTCAGTTACCTTTAAATATAAATACACTCTTTCATTTAAATATTCATATAACACTAATAAAAGAACCAAAAGGTTAGAGTCATGCTAACATATTAATTATCTATAACGTTAGTTGTTAGAGATTTAAAACCATACAAAAATTCATTATCCGTGTCTTCTGACATGATTAAATTATATAACATATGCATATTTATAAACACACACACATATATATCAAGCATTCTTCAGTTCCACATAATGTAGAAAACAATTGTTTTATTGCTAACACATTGATATGTGTTTGTCTATGAAGTATATCTGTTGTGCAGTGTGTCCAAAGTCTTCTTTCAAAGTTTATTTCTCTGTTAAGGAGCTATAATTTGCTGTCTCTCAATTTTATCCCTTTCTTTTCAGCCCTATGACCTGACTCCTACACACTGCCCTCCTTTAACATTCACACAAGGTGGTCAGGGGTTTATGATTCAATTTTTACTTGTGAAAATTTAGACTTTGAAATATTTGTCACATGTTCATTTTTTTCTATTAGCTATAATGTAGCTGTATTATTTGGAAAAAAACATTGTTAGAAGAAATTAATCATCAAAACTTTATTTGCTTTTGTGAGTAAATACATCCTATTTTCCAGGTTGTACACTGTCACTTTTTAATCAGAAGTGAATCTTTTAAATACAGATATATTTGTGGGCATCACTTATAAGCTCTGAACAATTTGGATTCAGTGTTGGTGGTTTGAATATTGACAGCACTCAACGATCATTTCATATTGACAATGGTGTGCCTTGCACTGTATGCTCCCCAATCCTTCTTCCAGAGAGGTGCAGGACTATTAGCTTCATTTTAGAGATGAAGAACAAAAGCACAAAAAATTAAATATCAGTGCATGTGGCTTAAGGTGTAATAGATGATGCAGTCTCACTATTTACCACTCAAGGGATAGCTCATTTCTCTCTCTGCGCCGACACACTTCACACACTACAACAATTTCATCATTACTTAAAGTATATGCCAATTTTGAAAATTATGGAACAAATTAAAAAGGGCATTGATTTTATTTTCTCATAGTGGACTCACGGTTTGGTTTATAATCCTTGACTTTTAAGTATAAAACACCACAGCCACTAAGTTCAACCTAAACTTTCCAAAAGAAACCATTAGAACTCTTGAGGACAACTCAAAGCTTTACTTTTCTGAAACTTCACTTGAAGATTGTAATTTCTTCAGAAACGTAAAATAAATGGAACTTATCTCCAGAGTCATGAAGAAAGTGGGGTTAGAGATCCAGTACTCTATGTATGTGTGTGTGTGTGTGTGTGTGTGTGTGTGTGTGTGTGGTGTATGTGGTGTGGGGTGTGATGTGTTTATGGTATATGTAGTGTGTGTGTAGTGTGCTGTGTGCATGTGTGTGGTGTGGTGTGCAGTATATGGTACATTGGTAAGTGTTTCAGTATATGTATGTGAATCTGCATGTGAATATAGTTGTGTATTTGTGTGTGAGGTGTTAGTATGTGTGTGCGTGTGTGCACTTATGTGTGTGTGTGTGTGTGTGTGTGTGTGTGTGTGTGTAGCCAGTAGGGATATGGTGTGTATTTATTCAGGAAAAGGACAATCCTTGAGTGGCCAAGGAAAAGGAAGAGCATGTATAGACTGAGATTTAGACTTCAAATTACTGAATGTTGGTCAGACACAGAAAAGAGAGAAAGGGGCTGGAGAGATGGCTCAAAGGTTACGAGCACTGACTCCTCTTCCAGAGGTCCTGAGTTCAATTCCCAGCAACCACATGGTGGCTCACAGCCATCTATATTGAGATCTGGTGCAAGCAAGATTTTGGCATGCAAGCATACATGGAAGGAATGTTGTATACATAATAAATAAATAAATCAAAATAAGAAGACATGGTGACTACAAAAAAAAGAAGAAGAGAGAGAAAGGGGGCTGGAGGACGGCAAGAGAGCAGGACTGTAACAGATGATCACATGGTAAGGGCTCTCCCCAGAGTTCAAGGACTACATATTACCTGAATCTCTGAGAAAATGTCTTCATATTCAAATCTCAGCAACTAATTCACACATTTTACTGTCAGTGGATTGGTCACAGGCATGTGCTTACTAAGCCAGAACATGAGCTTTCTCATTCAGCATCCAGAGTAAAAACTGAAGGAAGCAGGTAAAGGTGAGCATGACTATCTCTGTGTGTTGAATCTTGAAGGGAGATCTCACGAGGATGCTTAAATGAGAGAAATCCATACTGAAAACTGTTCAAAAGTGATGGTGGAAAGGGGAACATTTTACTTCAAAACAGACTTCTCAAATATTGAGGAATACTTCATTATCAATAACATTAGCATTTATTTGTTAAAACTGGTGTGTACTGTAAAACTTTTTAGGGAAATATTAATAATTATACATTATGTAGATGAGGAATGTACCATTCAGTTATGTCTAATCGGGAAACTGCCAAGGCAGCCTCAGTTTTAAACCTAAATATCTTATTGCAAATGTGATAATAGAATGGTGTCCAATGCACATAAATCATTCAGGGAAGCAAAGGGCCACTCTTTTGGAGGGTGACTAGGTCTCACAGAACCAACAGTGAAGATAGCGGAATGGAGTTTCAAGATAAAAGTAGTAATTTTCTAAGCACACATAAGAGATAATATTTCACGAGCTCCAAAATACTTGCTTTGTAATATGTTATTTGAATGTAGTATTTTCAGGTAGTTTTTCTTCTCCCAGCTAATTAGAATAGGAATTTTTTCAGTTATGGTGAGCATTTAAACATAGGACTAATACATAACTTTGATTAATACATAAGAAAGAAAAGAACTTGAAGAAATTTTTGCTAAGGAATAGTAAAATATGTTTGTTTTGGTAAGACTCTGAAGCTTCTATTTTTATTGAAAAATATTTTTCTATAAAATATTTTTATATTATATATTCTGATCATGGTTTCTCTTCATACAACTCCTCTCAGATCTATCTAGCCTCTCTAGATATCCTCACCAACCCAACACTACATCCTTTCTTTCTCTCTTTGTCAGACTGATGATTTCCTTAAATATCACCATAGAACCTTCATTCAACAAGAGATGGAAACAGAGGCAGAGAACCACATTGGAGCACTGGACTGAGCTCCCAAGGTCCAGTTGAAGAGTGGAAGGAATGAGAATATGAGCAAAGAGGTCAAGACCATGAGGGGTTGGTCCACCCACTGGGACAGTTTGCCTGAGCTAATGGGAGCTCACCAACTCCAACTGGAGTGAAGGAGCATGGGATCAAACTAGTCCCTCTGAATGTGGTTGACAGTTGGGGCAGACTGAGGATGCACTGACAGTGACAATGGGATGTGTCTCTACTGCATGTACTGGCTTTTGGGATCCTATTCTCTTTCGATGTATACCTTGATCAACCTAGATGTAGTAGGGAGGGACTTGGACTTGCCACAGGGCAGGTCCTCTCTTAGGATTGAAGGGGGAAGGGTGTGGGGAAGGAGTGGGAGAAAGGGAGGGAGTGGGAATTTGGATTGGTATTTTTTAAAGTAATAAAATAATAATAATAATAAAGAAAAATAAAACAAATAGGCAATAAAACAAACATATCATAGTAAATCATCAATAACAAAAACAAAACTGACACAAAACCACAAGAAACATGCAGACACACACATGCACGCACATGCACACAAGCACATACACACTCACTCACACACACCATAAAAACTCAAAATTGGAAACCATAATAAACAAAAGGTAAGTAGATAAAAGATGCCCAGACAAAGTACTATTACACGCAAAACGTCTACAAAATTACCATTGAGTTTAGTTTGTGTTGGCTGTCTACTGCTGATTATGGGGATTGTCTTCAGTCTAGTTAATACTTCTAGTGAGACTCACATCCCATTACAGGAATTCTTGTTCATCGATGTTTATTGCTGATCTGTTCATAATAGCTAGAAAACTAGAAACAACCTTGATGTCCACTTAACAGCACTGGTATTGTAAAATCCATTTGCAAATCTTCCAATAAAGTTTTTCTTGACTATTGGCCTAGCCTTTCTTGCATTCACTGTTGACATACACAATGTTAAGCTTGCCCAATAACTTCCTTAGCTCATCTAGGCCTCCAGTAGACCTACATGATGCTTTGTTTTGATTATGCATTATGGATACAGCCTCTTCCTTGATGTTGGTGTCATTTATTTCAGTGGCAGAATTCTCTTTCCAGGCACCCGGACCTGAAGATTGGCTACTAAGATAGGAGAGACTTTATCTCATGAGATACTTATTCAGAAATTGATATGATCAAAATTGGTTTAAAAGGGCTATAATTCAATTGCATTTAAATATTAGTATTGGGGATCAGGAGATTGACTCAGCAGTTGAGATCTCCAGTTGCACAAGTCGTGGGTCACAAGTTTAATCTACAGAATTCACAGATGGGTGGAAGGAGAGAATCAACTTTACAAACTTGTTCTCTGACCTCTGTAGGTGGTGCTCAGGCAAGTGTGTACCAACACACACAGGTGTGTACAAAAACTACAGAAAAGGAAACACATGTTAAAATAAAGAATTGTTGTAGTCATGCATATACATATCTTGGTTTTGATTTGATGTTGCTGCTTGAGATGATGGTTCCTTTAAAGATAGAGTCCACATGACTTAAGGGCGTATTTCACTTTTTATATCTGTTGTTTAATCAACTTTGCTTACTTAAGTACATTTCCTTATATTTAATATCTTTGCATTCTAGAAGGTGGTTAGAGATTTCATTTTATTAAAAATAATTTCTACCGTCCTTCATCCAGAGGTCATCTCAGGTACTCAACAAACGTAAGAAGATGATGGCTCTCTGGAAGGGGATTCCTGTGAGAATGAGAGACAATATCATTTTTTCTAATATGAATATTGACTTTTAGATAGTTAGGATATAGGCTGATAGCTATATAACTTGTGTTTTTCTTGTAATTAATTACTCTTTCCTTCAGATTCATAGACAAAAATAAGTAAAACATACTCTAAACATCATGCCAAATATAACACTACAAATGTAAGCAGGCAGTAGATTTTGTAGATATAATAAGTTACTGAACAATTAAGTTTACTTGCTAGGAATCTATTCATCCAAAGACTCAGTAGGCATTGTGACCTCTACTTAGCTACGTCTTGAAAGTCTTGGTTCCAATAGTAATTCATTATTTTTTTTGACTGTTTTTGGTGAAGAATTTGGACTGCATTTTTGTATGTGATTGTTTTGCAAGCAGGAAGCCTGAAGCAAATAGTTGTTAATTACATGTGTTTCTGGTAGTGCTCAGCAGAGAGATGTGACTGCTGAGGTCACAATTCGCACATAAATGGACACTCAGATGTATAGGGTACTAATTATACAAAAAGGAGGAGGTAAAGTAGTAACTAAGGCAGCATTGACGCAGAGACTTAGCTCTGTGCAGTTGGGAAGGAGACTGTTAGTGAGTAGACATTTTTACATCATAGGAAAAACAATTCATGCAGTTTTGATCAGAGTAAGACAAATAAGATGAAAAAGAACAAAATTAGTGTGAAGTATAAAGGCTGTTTTGGAGATTACAGAAAGATACAGAAAAACTCAGGTTTAGCAGATATCAGATTTGTAGAAGACAAAAATTGCAACTCGGGTGAGGCACGTTTAATAAAAACTCAGAGATAGATACTGGAGTTCAACCTGAAGACCAGAAAAGCAAAGCAGACAGCCATTGTCTCTTACCTAGTCCTCAGTCTGAAAATGGAGATCCTACCTCCAGGAAGCCCCAGAATGAGACTGAGGCTGAGTACTGACTCCTCCCCTTTTAAAATCTCCTCTAGTTCTAGGATAAAGGGAGTGTACCACTGCCTCCTGGTTTTTATGGCAAGATAGTGTGGCCACTGGGATTAAAAGTGTATGTCACTGTGGCTCCTGGGAATAAAGGTGTGTGTTATTGCTGCCTGGTCTGTAAGGCTGGCAAGTCTGGCTTTTACTTTTCTGATCCTCAGGCAAGCTTTATTTATTAAAACACAAATGATATACCACTACACTCATGCTAATTCATATTCACATTCATGATTCTAGTCAACTGTAAGATGAAATCGTAACGTCGTTGTTTTGAATTTTTGCTGCTAGCTCAACCACAAGTAGCAATTACAAGCAAAATGATTCATTCATTTTAGCTAAACCTTCAACTTGCAAATATCAATGCCCATTTTGGTTAGAACCCATGACCCATTTCTCTTATCTTTAATTCCTTATACTCAAACAGTCAGTACTCTTTTGACTGACATATCCAAGTGTGTGAAGAATACCGAACCATAAAACATTTAAAACTGGCACAGTTGATCAGGCATGGCATCACTGCATTTCTTTCTGCTTGGGAGGCTGACATGGAGCAACCCTTGAGAACAGCCAGGATAATACAAGAAGATACCATTTCTACAGGATTCTAAAGCAAAAACAATAAAAACAAAATTGGCATAACCATAGCTCTGCAGCTGTATTTTAGCCATATAATTTTCATAATGAGAGTCCACTTTTTATAATCATGTGTAAAGTTACAAATGCTTGTACCGGATCACATTTTAAACCTCATATGGAGTAGAATTTTTAGCCTATGAATATATGTAAGAATTTTACCTAGACTATGAATGTACCTTTAAGTTTAAACTAGAATAGAAGGAAACAGAGCCCTATGGATATTAAGTTCATCTATTTAAATAAAAAGGAACACCTGGTGACAAGACACTAGTGATCTATAGGTGACAATAACAGGCTGTGTGGAAAGCAACTTAATGGTATTTTTTCCCTCAAAATAAAGCCATATATAACCCCCAAACAAGATATACAATGCCTACAGGAAACTATTTGCTACACACTAAACCAGATATTATTGCTTCATTAATCTTAATTCCGTTTTTTACCTAAGAATTCTGTTTCCCTTATGGAAAACTGTTTACTTTTAGAAATCAAAATGATATGTGTAGTTTTGAGGTCACAAAGCAGCAAGCACATATCTAACTTTGAAGTTTAGCGGGCAATGTGATTTTACTTCTTCTTTCCAAACAAAACATACCAAACAAACCTAAGCATTCAATTCTTCTATATGACTAGAAAGATTGCCATTAAAAAGAGTCAATAGTACAAAATCCGCAGTTGAAAGGACAAGGCAATAATAACAGGCATTATTGTGTTTCTGTCTATGGCCAGAAAGCACTCATGATAATAAGTGCAAACACTGGGGATGCTTGCATCTCTCTGCAAATATGCATATTCAAATTTTATAAAATTACATACATGTGCATGTCCATATCCATCCAATTTCCATTCCTTCTCTGAAATACATAATGTATTGTTTCCCCACATTAATTTCCCTTACTTTTTAGCTTCACTTTGTCCTTTCTGAACAGTAGATCTGAATTCCTTTTCTGATTCCTGCTATGTAGATCATAGACCTCACAATTACAAAGAACTCAGGTTAAAATATTCACCCTACTTCTCTTCGCTTGATCTTCGTCTCTCTCTTTCCTCTGTAGATACAGAAGGCGCAATACTGAAATATCTTTCTCTCCCATTCTGCCAACAAGGTACAGACACTGGGGGAGCCCTGTGTCTGCCCCTTCTGATCAAATCACAAGGAAAAAGCTAGCAACTATACATTAAACTAAGAGGAAAGCCTCAATGAAGATGCATATTTCAAACACTGAGAACAGACAGCTATCTGTTCCATGGTTCATGAATGTGTTTTATTTATAATCTTATGCCTTTCATTCCTTCTTTCCTAGCAGGGAAGATTTTTCTCAAATGTGATGGGGTTAGAAGGCTCAGTCAGGTTAATCTAATAATTGGCAACTGATTTTTAGATGAGCCCTGTTTCCCAGTGAGTCTTGATAAGTCACAATTGAAACAGGGATGCCTATTTATGATGATCAGTTGGCAAAACACAACCACAATAAGTGATGTAGGGAAGAGAAGGGAGGCCATGTGTGGGGATGGTATCCAGCAAAGAGCAAAACAATTGGAAGACTGTTTGAAGGGGTACTGACAAGGTAGGAAGCCTGCAAAAGCAATTAGTGCAGCCACTGTGGGAGGAAAATGGCTGCTTTTGTTGTTGTTCTCTGCTTTTTCTTAAACAGCAGGTTGCTTTTCCTAACTGAATCTGCAACCTATTCCAGAAGCTGAGAGAGGACATACAGAAGTGACAATTTGTAATTAACCCATTGACTTGTTTTCTCCTAAGCACCTTGGAGAACAGAATCAGCACAATGGCCAGACTCAAAGTAAAAATAGCAAAACCAGAAGTCATGAAATAGCAAGGAAAATAGTGACATTCAGTAAGCATGTTTTCTGTTTTCAATAATTCCATCAAGTGGCAAGGTCATCTTTCCTCTTTGTTTTTCCCCATGGAGATATCTACCTGAAAGATGAAGAAAATTAATATCAAATTATATGCTCAGGGTTACATAATTTGAAAAGATCTACATGGGGTGCAAACTCTGGTTGTTGTGAATATTAAATATTTTCATCCCACTAAATCTAAAAATTGTAGCCAATGATTTTTCTCGGAAGAGTTCTATGAATATAGAACAAAAATAATAGATCCATATCAAATATCTGCTTATACAACAAAATGTATTCAGAGCTGCAAACAGAAAGATAGAACAGTAGCCCTCTTTAGGTTTTAGAGTTTGCATTGTTAATCTACCAGAGAGCCTTCAGATGGAACCTCTACCCTGTCCTGATGTGGGATTGCCCTCTGTATGCTGTGAATACCATTAGTTAATATAAAGAAATTGTCTAAGGCCTGAGCAAGACAGATCTTAGCTAGGAGGGGAAAACTAATGGAATGCTGGGAGAAGGAAGGGGGAGTCACAGGAAGTCATGTTGTCCAACCAGAGGCAGATTCAGGAACTTTACCCAGTAAGCCACAGCCTTGTGGCAATAAACAGATTAATGGAGATGGGTTAAATTAAGATGTAAGAGTTAGCCAATAAGAAGCTAGAGCTAATGGGCCAAGCAGTGATTTAATTAATACAGTATCTGTGTGGTTATTTTGGGGCTGAGCAGCCAGAAACAAACAAGCGGCCTCCTACAACACTGCCCTCCTTCTCCACTCTTTTTCCCTTCCATCCCTAACCCACATCTTGTCATGCCTCTTTTTTGTTATTTTCCTTTCTTTCTCTCATTTTGACTTTAAGGGAAACTTGGTTCAGAGGAACTATCATGCTCAAACTCAGACATGCTGGTTTGGTACATTGCTCTTTCAGTCTGAATAGCATACCAAATGGAAAAAAAAATATTTTGTGTTTAAGACAATTCAGCACTATGAAAAAGGAAACTAATCTCACCACATAAGTAGGTATTTGAGGATAAAACATGATGATCAATGTGCCTATGTCATTTCTTGGACAACCTTCCCTCCCTACTGGTCCTTTCAATCGACTTTTTATTGGACTCTTGATTCTTCTTAGGAAGCCAATTCTTTCTTTCTCTTTTCTATTCATTCATTAAAAAATTATTAAGGTTTGAGTGTATTTTATGTAGTCCCTTCTGTCAATTCAGGCCACTCCATCAATAACCAGGGAGTGCTTCAGAGTGAAGCTAGCCAGTGTGCTCCTTTGTAGAGAGAACTTGTCTTTTCTTTGAAATTATTTCCCCACTGAAAGAATTGCACAAACTGATTTTAAATGTAGCTAGGGTTGGAAATGCCTAAGATAAATTGACGTCCTAAGTCATGTGAGGAGCCGAGACAGGTTTCTATAAAACAGTGGTTCTCAGACTTCCTAATGTTATGACCCTTTAATACAGTTCCTTAGATTGGGGTGACTTTCAACTGTAAAATTATCTTTGCGCTACATTATAAGTGTATGTTTGCTACTGTTATGAATCATAAAGTAAATATCTGTGGTTTTCGATGGTCTTAGGAGATCCCTGTGAAAGGATTGTTTAATCTCCAAAGGGGTTGCCACCTACAGGTTAAGAAATAGAAAAAAAATAAGGTTTTGTTTATTTTGTTAATATGTGTTTATTTAAATCATTTTAGTTTTCTGTGGGCTTGCCCTTTGAACTCGTGGAGGTCGAAGGAGAGGTTGCAGTTGAATTTCTCTCCTTCCACCCCATGGGGCCTAAGAATTGAACTCAGGTCATCAGGTTGACTTTGCTTGCTCACCCATCTCGCTAGCCTTTGCTTCTTTGTTGAACTCAAGTTTTTAAGTGTTAATCTTACGCTATTAAAAGCTTATAAAAAGTGAATAAAGAACGAAATGTTTCAGAATTCAGTGTGGTATTTTGATACTTTGTTCAACTAACGAAATAGACATGAGTGGAATCTAGACAGTTTAAAATAAACTCATAATGAATCCTTTATTGTAATTGGAATATGGAAAAGGTCATTAAAACACACTTAGTATTATTATTATCCTCTGCCTTTGAAAGACATACAGTCTTCCTCAATGTCTAGGGTTCTTGTAAACTCAAACTTTGTGGACATCTAAATACTTTATAAAGAGTGGAAAAGTTGCCAAAACATATAACCCTATAGGTTCATTCCTGATTTTATGAGTTCAAGTGATATCTGGATTTTACTTAAGATAACTAATGTACTATAAAAGCTGTGTAAATAGTTGTTCTGAATTGTTTAAGGAATAAGAGCAAGAAAAATTACCCATACAAGTTTAGTTCAGAAAAATATTTTCACTATTTCAGTAACCAATTATTTACCTCTGTAGATGTAGAATAAATAGGCATTTGCTTTCCCAGCAAAACACTTAGGGCAAAGGCTAGTGAGATGGTTCATGAGTAACAGGCCTAATGCCTTTACTCCTTTGGATTCACATGAGGAAAGAGGACCCAAGGGCTAATACATGCATGTCGTGGCTTAAACATCTGAACATATAGACAAATAAATAAATGTAATGAAGATGTAATATGATTAAAATGACTTTAAAACATCTTGTACAGATAGTTTTACTTTGTTACTTTATAATTTTATTAAATATACACATTTATGATAGAAAAATAGAAAATAAAGATGATTTTAATAGGGAAGGGGAGATAAATTCAAAACACTTGTTATCTTACACTAAAATACTTCAACCAATATTTTTGTCTTCTCCTTTCTGATCCTCTTTGAAATGATATTTAAATTACAGCTTTAAGTGTAATGAAGCTTACACTATCTTATAAATCTACCCTGTGTGGAGGATATGAGCCTGGACCTCCCATCTTCTGAGTTTCTGTGTTAACAAACGTAGTCAAGGAAAATCTAGCTCCTTTCTTGCTTGACAATTTGAAGTTATCATCTGGGAAGGTAAGCAAATAAGCAGGCAAAAGTTTCCTTCCTTGGAGGTGTACTATCTTCGCAAGAAAATTATATTTTTTAAATAATAAATGATATTTCCTTGTGAATTAAAATTTAGGGGTTCATGAATTCCTATGGGAAAGAAATACACATACGCATGCACACGCGCACAGGAGCACACATATGTGTAAATGTGTGAGTGTGTACATGGTTTTGACCATTAGTTAGTTCTGTAAACTGGATTAGCATACTCTAATTTTTTTTGAAAAACAAAAATAAATATTTATGGGAATGTTGTGTGTTTTATAGATCATTAAAGTAATATTAGTTTGTGGCTTAAAATATTTTAATATGTCATAATATTAAAATATAACCCCATTAGAAGAGAAAGATACTGTGTATTTGCAGCAAACTAATTTATAAGATATTTTAACACAGCTACAGTTTTGTAAATTGCTTCATGCCAAAGGGCACTAACTTCCAGCACAAGTATTAATGTTAGTTCTGCGGATGAATTGTTTGCTGCATGTTTCAATTATATAACCTTTGAAGAAATTTTCATACATAAGCATGTTCAACAAATTTCCTTTGCATTATAAATTTCTTAATTTCTCAACAAGACTCTGCTTTAAGTCCTAAAAATATCTAGGTAAATAGACCATTTGCTAAAATATTGATTTGACAATTAAATTTTTCCAATAAAAATATTAACCTACTTTTTGTATCCATTATAAGTGAATAGTTGATACCTTACTAAATGAGTTTCCAAATTTTAAAGGATTTTTTTTATAAAAATGGACTCCTATATTGCAAAAATTACTAACATTCATTTTAACTAGTTTTTACATTCCCATACAATATTTAGTTATTCTCTCCTTGTTATTACAAATACAATATTTTATAATAAAGGAATGGATCACTGTTTTACATTAATGACTTATTGATGTATTTAGTTGTATAGCATATATATTATGATTCTCATTGGACTTTCATAGAATTTTGCCTCTGGGGTATTTTGACTTGAAAGCATTTCTGAAGAAAGGAATTGCATTTATACGTGAAACACTAAGAAAGATGTGATTGTTTTTTCCTCTCCACGAAATAGAGAATAAATGTAAAGGAAACAAACATTGCTTGACAGTCCATTTCCCAGATTATTCTAGGTGAACAGTGTGCTCTTCGAATTATTTCCCCATATTGGGAGAGAGTACAGAAATGAATGGGCACTAACGCATACTCACTGGGAGTCATTCTTCAACTAAAGAGTTATATTGTTCAAGGCATTTCTATATTATCTTCAGGTTGGAATGTGACATTTGCAATAGGAAATTATTTGTGACTTCTATGTCTTAAAGAAGTGCCTTATTTAAACTTTTTTGTGTGTCTATTCATGTACCACAGGCCCCTGTTTGCTTTTCTTTGTTCTTATTTTGCTTCTTCTTGTGGTTTTTCTTTATTGCTTTCTTGCAACATTGGGTATTGAACCAGGTATCACACATACACTAGGCAAGCACTTTATCATCCAGGAAGAAGAAACACCATTTGAGGAGTTATCTTCATTAGTTTGCCCTGTAGGCAAGCCTGTGGAATGTGTTTTCAATTAATGATTTGATGTAGGAAGGATACTCCAACTATGGGTGGTGGTACTACCATTGGTAGTTAGCTTGGGTTCAATAAAAAAAAAAGTAGAAAAGAAAAATAAGGAAGAAGGAAACCAGTAAGCAATGTTCCTTGGTCTCTGCTTCAGTTCCTGTCTCCAGATTCCCACTTGATTTCCTGCCCTGACTTCTTTCATGACAGACTGTAATAAGGATATGTAAGCCAAGTAATCCCTTTTCTCTTTTAGTTCATTTTGGTTATGATGTTTTTTTCGTAGCAACGGTAATTAAATTAGACACCTCGTGCATTGGTACTGTTTCATGTAATACCTTTACTGAAAGCATGACTGATATAAGGTCTTCTTTAAGCTATTACCTGGTGGAGAGTGAACTGTCTAGGATTTTATTATACAAGGATGTAAGTGATTTGTTATGCTTAAGAATTGTATTTTATGTTAGATATAGTTTGTTATCTCTATAGCCTCAACAGTACTTCTGTGTGTCACTTGAAGAAGTTCAGAATTTCTGATTGATTGTAGCATACTTTCTAAAGTGTTGAATCAGAGATGCATTTGAACCAGAGACTGAGAAGGAACATATGATCATGGAAGTCACAAGATTATTTAGCTTGTTGCATCATTACATAGCTTCTTCCAGAAAGAAGAAGAAAACAAGACCTTAAATATAGAATGCAAAGACCTTAAATGCAGGATGCATACACCAACGTGGTGTTACTAACACCCAAAGTCAGGGAACTGTGATTCTGTGATATTGAACCAATGACCATTAGATAGTGATAGACCATGACAGATAGATCACACAGGTATGGGAAGTTAAATGTATAAGGAGTAGAACCTCTGTTTGTCAAGACAAGGGACCCACTTGAGTACTGTGCAATTTCTTTGATTAGAGTTCCTGTCTTGTAGGTGACAAACTTCCTTCTGAACTTCATTTAAAATTCTGATGACCAAGAATCTGCAACTTAATTTTGGGATCCTCATACCAATAGGTGACCAAGAGGGACTTGCTGTTATGGTGCAGGAATAATTGGATAAGGATATTGAGAAGGATACCATACACGATATGAGAACATCAGTGCAGGATGAGTCTGAAACTCTGAAAGTTCTTAAAGAAGTCTCTTGGAGCTTCCATCAGTGTTATTAAAGTTAATATGCTATTATGTCAGCCATGGTTCAGGAAGAACAATGTAACACAATTCACCCCCCCCATTGATAATGTTTTGATGAAGCCTCTTAGAAATAGCATAGGGTCACTGTATTCAAAGGTCGGAGCACTAATCATTACACCATGGTGAGGTAAAAGGATGGTCGACGGGGGGAGAGAGACATAGTGGGAGAGCAAGGAAAGAAGGATTTTGATAGAGAGAACAACTATGGGGTTATGGAGAAAACTGGTGCTAGGGAAATTCCCAAAAATCTACGCAGATGACCCCCAGCCTAGGCTCCTGGTAATAGTGGTGAGAGTAACTGGCTTTCTCCTGTAAGCATATTGGTGGATACCCCAACTATCATCATTGAGCCTTCATTCCACACTTGACAGAACCAGAGGCAGAGACCCACAACAAAGCACTAGGCTCAGCTCCGTGAATTCAACTGAAGAGAGAGGAGGGGAGACTATATGAGTAAAGGAGTTCAAAATCGTGAGGGAGAAATCTACAGAGACAGTCGAACCAAGCTCGTGTAAATTCAGGAACTCTGGACCAACACCTGTTGAACTTCCAGAGTCCTGAACTAGCCCCTCCATATGTGGGAGACAGTGGCGAAGCTTGGACTATCTTTGAGGCCCCTGGCAGGAGGACCAGGATCTAGCCCTGGTGCATGAACTAGCTCATTGGAGCCCATTCCCTATGGTGGGATACCATGTTCAGCCTTAATACGGGGAGAGGGAAGGGCTTGGTCCTGCCCCAACTTAATGTGCCAGACTTTGTTGACTTCCTATGGGAGCCCTTACCTGTTGGAATGGGTGGATAGGAGGTAAGTGAGGAGGTAGGTGAGTGGGAGGAGGGGTGGAGGGACAACTGTGGATGAAATGTAAAATGAAATTTAAATAAATAAGTTAAAATAAAAAAGAAAAAGGAAAAGCATCGGTTTGCAACAGTTGGTGATGGTAAGGAGCATCTGGAAGGAGTGATTGGAAACATACGTCAGCACTACAGTTTTGGGACCATCCATTTTTATGCTATCTCTTATTTCAAGAGTGTTGTTTGTTTTAAAGACTGTGCATAGTCACCACTCTGTAATGCCATGAGCAGAGCACTGTGGTGCTCATAAAGTTCTAGATTGCATTGTTGTGCACATTGATAATACACTACTCATAATATTGGGGAATGAGCCATCCATGACACATATTTCTTTTTTCATGAATGCAATCATTTTCCTTAGGTTTCCTTAATACGTGTTATTTATTAGGTATAGGATGCAAGCATATAATATAACATATTGTTAAAAAAATGAGTCACCAAAATAAAAAAAATGAGTCGCCTATTGACTAAGAATAGAAAGGATCATATTGTCCATGTAGTTTGTCTAAAACTCATAAACACGACCTTTGTCAATTTAACATAGACAATATTATAAATCTGCATTCTAGGAATACCTGGTAGCATATTGACTCTGAGTCTTTTTTTTTGTATGCATTCTGCGAAGTATTACATGATGTTCTAAGTAAGTAGTGGATAACTATAAAATGGAAGGCAACTCAAAAGGGATGATTTATGGCTCAAATCAGCAAGTGATTTTTTTTTAGCTTGAAAGTCTGTTAAAAAGACCACAGTAACTTACTGCTGTATTATATTTTGCTAGTGAAACTACTTAAGTCTGAGTAGTGCTTATGATTTGTTTAACCTTCTTTCAGTCTATCAATTAGACATTTTCTAATCTGTGAAACAGAGTGTTTCTGTAGCTGAGCCTGAAGGATTAAATTGCTAACTAACATGACTCATTTTGATCAGCTATCTATCTCATTAATTAACTTTCTGCAGTAATCAGATGCTCTGAGGCTTTCCACAGTTCCCCTGCTGCATTCCTAGATGCCATTGTAATGTGTAAGGAAATTCAGATCTGAATCTCTGCACAATCTGTAACCTCCAAGCATTTGAAAGTTACCGTAGGATTTATTTTAGATGAGTGGAATCTTTCAAACTTTGATTACCTGAAGATGTTTATTATCCATGGCTGCATGAATATTCACATATATGACTTTTCCAAGTATTTTCATCCTCCTTATGTGATATATGATATCTGACTGAAGACCTTAATGTGAGTACATATATTAATATTCACCAAGCCTCATTGTTTCAATTATTGTGTCAAGACATATAAAGAGACATTTTAATATTTAAAATCCTCATTCCAAAAATTTTTCTAGTAGTCTGGCAAAAAAGTTTACAGTACCGTACAGTAAATATGTAGCAGTTACTTAAAAACATTAGGTTATTGTATTATTGTTACAAAATTTCTAAAAATAATAACCATGCATGATAGCATCATTTGAAAATACATTTACTATTAAATCAGTCAGTACAACAACTTTTTCTCTAAGACACGGAGTGTGTGTGTGTGTGTGTGTGTGTGTGTGTGTGTATGTGTGTGTGTGCTTATAAGAAGCATATGATTTCAGAAAAGTTCCTGGATGCACAATTTAATTTTCTTATTTTTTAGTAGTTTTTGCTGACAATATTTGCACTGACTGACAAATTATTCACTCTATGGAAATCTTAATGTCCTGAAAATTGCAGTAATAATATAAAGTAATGGCTTGGGAATAATGAGATATTTATATAACTTGTATGTGTGATTGAAACACTTAAATAAGATAAATTACCTTAAATTGCAAAATATTTTCTGGCAGAAACTAAAAATACACACATGATTGTTTCCTCTGAATTAACTATAATCTATACTGAGTGGAGTGGAGGCTGGTGGGGCATCTCTTTCTCATGTGCCAACAATTAGAATGAGAATCAAACAAGCATGCTATTTGAACTTTTTCTTAGTATCAAGATGATTTCCAGGGTAGTAGTTGGAACACCATGCGTTCAGATTGAAAATGGTAAGTCAAGTGATTGATTATAGATGGTCCTAGAGGGATCTGGTTTAAAGAGGAGAAGATGACTTATTTCATGCTACAGAGAGTGATAAGTGACAGGAAAAGTAAGTGATTGACATCCTACGTACAGGGTCCTGTAATGTGACCTGTACTTCAACCATCAGCCTTGACTCATTGTTTTGAGCACTTGAATTGTCACTTAAAATTTATTCTGTTATGATTAGGATCAATGTCAGAGTGACCACAAAGAACTTTATTTTGTTTACTTAATTGAAAATATATTTGTCCAGTCTTACTTCACTTTCCCTTCCTTTCTTCCCTCCTCTCCTTCCATTTCCTCTCCTCAACCTCCTCCTCCCCACAATTAACTCCTCCTTTCTCTTCAGTAGAGGGCAGGTTCCCCATGGATATCAGCCAGCAATGGAATATCAAGGTGCAGTAAGACTAGTCACTCCTCTCTTATTAAGGCTGCATGAGGCAATTCAGTAGGAGGAAAGGGTCCCAAAAGCATGGAACAGATTCAGGGACTGCCCCACCCCCACCCACTGTTATAAGTCTAATAAGAGGACCAAGCTACATGACTCTAACTTATGTGCAGAGAGCCTAGGTCAATTGTGTATAGGATCCCTGGTTTTACTGTTCAGGCTCTGTGAGCTCCTATGAATTAGTTGATTCCGTGATCTTCCTGACTCCCACAATCCTTTCTCCCTCTCTTCCACATGATTTCCCATGCTCCACCTACTGTTTGGTACTGGGTCTCTGCATATGCTTCTTCTGGTTGCTGAGGGAAGTCTCTCTGATGTCAGTTGGGCTAGGCAACATCTACAATTACAGAAGAATATCATTAGGAATCATTTAATTGATTTTTTTTATTGATAGTTGTGTTTGGTTCTATTCTCTCAGTAACTAGGATGGCTCAAAGGGTGGCAGGGGCACATGAATCATACTGTGAGAGGAAATAGAATAGATATCACGTGGGATGGGGGTCTAGATGAGAGAGTGGGCGTGGGAGCTAGATCATGTCTACTAGTAGTGCAGAGGGATCAGGTAGGGGAAGGATGGAGGGAGAGAGTTCTAGGAGAGACGACTTGGTTCAGAGGGCATCTCTGGGATGAGCTAGCTAGAGCAATAGAAACTCCCACCAATCTATGAGGGTCACTCTAGCTAAGACTTCCAGTCATGAGGGATATGGAATCTGAACTGGCCATCTCCTGTAGCCAGGCAAGACTTCTCATGGAGGAATAGGGACACCGACCAAGTCACATAACCTTTGACTTACAATCTGTCATGTTCACAAGATGTGATGGGAGGAAAAAGAAGGCAGAGAAATTGTTGGTGTTGTCAATGACTGGTCCAGGTTGAGATCTATGCAATGGGAAGGAACCAACCCCTGATAACGCCTGGTAGGTCAGAACTCAGAGGTTGGACAACCCAGAGAATCTTATTATTCAGGTCATGTTTTTTATAGTTTCAGCTTTCTCTTTATGTGCTTTTCTTGTCTTTTAAAATGGACCCTTATGTACCTGTTTATATTTTCTTCAGATTTTGTCGGGTCTTATTTGTGAGTGGACACAAAAATTTGCAAATGGCTATTGTGCCATTATCAAAAGCAAAAATCCAAGCATCAGGTATTTATAGTTATTAATTTACATATTTAGAATTTAGTATATGAATAATTTTAGGGAATTCAAGAATCTGTGGAAAGAAAATATAATAAAGAAAAGTAGCTGAAAAACAAAGATGAAAATTAAATAAAAGGAAAAGAAAATGGAGAAAGATTGATTTGAGTATGAGAAGAAGGTTTGAGGAATCCTGGTATAATTTAAGAGTTCAGGCAGATTTGAAAAAGTTGTACTCATTTAATAAGCATTGAGATTTAAAATTCCTGTCATTTGTTAGATTTTTGCTGTATTTAAAAATAAATATTTTCTACAAGACCGAGGTTCATTTTTACCTACAAATTGACTTTGTCACATAAATTAGTTATTTCTCGTTCAATTGCCTGACCACAATGGCATGTATTTCCTAACAAGGCTATTACAATTCATACCTAGGTCTGTGTTCATCTACTAACAACCTCTAAAACCCATCTTATAATAGACCAGCTGAGCATCATTCTGTCTCTTCAAATCTTAGAATGCTTTCCTATAAATATTCGTCAGACTTTTT
The DNA here is from genome assembly GCA_004026605.1 of Ondatra zibethicus. Taxonomy (NCBI): domain Eukaryota; kingdom Metazoa; phylum Chordata; class Mammalia; order Rodentia; family Cricetidae; genus Ondatra; species Ondatra zibethicus. Next base: position 52,817 of record PVIU01003939.1, on the reverse strand, counting down.
TGAAACCACACTACTCAAATGTTTATATTATTGATATAAGACTTCCAACAGGGCAGGGCACCATGCCCTCTTTCAAGGAAGAAGGGGGAGGGAGGAGGGGTGGGGGGGTAGTGGGAGGGGACCGGGAGAAGGGGAAGAAAGGAAAAAAAAATTTATTTCTTTAATTATGTTCTTGAATGGAAAAAATAAAACAAAACAATGTATGGAAAAAAAATCAGAAAACATAATCTGTAAGAATCACCAGATATTTGTTCTTGTTATTTAAATGAAGAATAGAAGGAAAACACCAAGAACTTGATTCATATATTACAGATCTGGAATATTTACTGTCTTCTAGAACAGGAATTTCTTCATTTATAGGTTTTGTTGGCCCTGATAAGCCATTAAAAAAGCAATGAAACTAACAGAAAACTTGTATTTCCCTAAAGCTCCCTGGAACTCTGATCTTCTGGGAGTTCACTCAGACAGTTGATAAAACTCTCCTGCACTTCCTATGCACTCTTCCCCAATATGAATCTTAAGGACATGGTCTTGAATGATAGTGACTGTTCTATACACAAGATTTGTAAATCAAAAGTATTTCTAAGACGTATTAAACAGTATACTGCCAAACCTCATGAATCATACATAGGTTAGGTCATAGTGAATTCTAATTCAAAAGGCTGTATTTTACCTTTACTCTACAAAAGCAAAAATGGTAAAACAACATTCAATTTATGGATTCTAAAAAAAAAATATGTCTGAGAAAAAGTAATGCCATTTTATGAATAGTATCTAATTTGGAAAGAAAGTTGGAAAGGCACAGAAAAGTATTTAATTTCCTGAGGGAAGTGACATGTAAATATTACAGGGGAGACTATACCACTATGCACATTCTGTGCTGTTACCACAGTTGATTATACAGTCGTGACAGGTAAGGTTGATGAAGGAAGATGATTTTTTTATTTCAAGATCCAATGACACATTTTTTACAAGCAGGGTGAACTTCTTTAGACATGTACTTATCTCACTTAAGTTCAATCCACAGTCCTTGGGGTAGGTAATGCTTGAGAGGACATGACAGGTATCAATGTGATACCAGCAAAACAAACAAACAAAAAATAATGATGTACTTCTACTTGGTGGTTAGCAGCAATAATTATACTATTTCAATTATAATACCAATAAAGGGAAATTCATGACAAGGAAGTGAACATTATGTACCCTTTGAGGAGCTTAATCTATCTCTCATAGTAATAAAAGCTAATGCAATTTTAAACTATGCACATTATTGGAAACCTCAAACTCAGGTTTCTCACTTTATAAAACAATACATGACATCTCAGTGGAGTATTTTGAAAGGTCTCAGTTACTCAACATATGCATAGGAAGTTTTAAATAAATATTTCCAAAAATACATGACTTGGATTTGACATATCAGATTGAAATATGATTCATACTCTTTTGTTTGTCTGCCTTACTGTCTTGGGTCAAGTTATTTCATTGACTATCTGAACATTCAAGACAGCACAGGAAAACTAATTAGCAGTTCTGTTTTTTTCATTTACTGAAGTTAGAGCTATGAATCTACCCTATAACCCAATCTGTCTGGCTACCTAAGACAACTTAACCCTACTCTCTCCTTCGCAATTAAAGCCATTGGAGAGGCTGGGGACACTGAAGAGAATTCTGCAGATAGCTGAGAGTTTTCCCTCTTTAACTATTTTTAACAGTGAAACATGGATCATATCTTGTTTAAATTAGACATATTATAAATCTCCTTTTATATAAAACTTTAGCATTCAATCTTGGCATTTCTTGTGTTAAATAGAACCCAAAAGCACCCAAGGACTTGCCCAGCCCTTTCTGCTACTGTAAAAAACATTATACAATGATGTTTTTAACATGCAACTTTGTAGGTCGGCATATGCAAAACAGATATATATTTTAATGCATTAAAGACTTTCAGGTAAAATGATTTTAATAGTACATAAAGACCCAAGATTTGAGCATTGAATAATTCATGATGTGAAGTTCTACACATTAGATTGCCTGAAGTAAGGCCCCTGGAACTGTTGTATTTAATCACTGAGTCTGGAGTGGCACCTGTCTGTCCTCAGGTGAGTCATTGGGAATAAGCCAGCACAAACAGGGCAAGACAATATTTTAAGATAAGAAAGATTAAAGCAGGAAGTAGAAGACATGGATACATTTTAAAGCCACTGTACAGAAGAAGAAAAGTGCAGGGAGACTTTGATCAATGACTGGATGAAAAATGAGTAACTTCAATCAAAACCACCAATACCACTTTATAAGCTCAGAAAAATAATTTACTGAAGGCTGGGCAATTCACATCAGAGGCATACAAACACTAATAGAAATGTAAAAGCTCAGTTCATCTATTTTCTGATGATGCACACATTTTACTTTCACTCTTCATCTTAAATGCTGATCAAGAAAAGCTCCTTAATAAATATTAATGGAAAAGCAGAACTGGGAAATTTAGTTATTTTATGATTATATATTTATTTCAGTCTTACTCTTTAAATGATAAGCAAAATACACTGAGAATTGGGCTAATTTTACTGACAAGCATGGTTATATGTGTATTTCTATAATATTACATTTTAAAAGGCAGTTATGTAAATTTCAGAAATTCTTTTACCTAAGTGATGAATTATTTTATAAACAATAATGTATTGTTTATACGACATAGGAGATTACAATATGTAAATAGGCACAGGGAGTTTTTTTATTTCTTGCATACCTTTCTATGGGAGATACAAATTTTACTGCTTTATATGCAGATTATAATATACTGTTGCAATTATGTCGCTTTTAGAAATCTAACCTCAGAAAGGAAACAATTTGCTCAAGGCTGTACAGCTGCTAAGAATGTAGATTTTAAACAGGGTCCAAGCTCCTCGTACTTTCATGTATTGACACATCAATTGATTGGACATGTATTTCTCTCTTTCTATAAAAATCGAAGTGAGCAGAGAAAAGGAGAGTAGCCATTTACTGAAATGCAGGGCTAAGATATAAATGATGCCTTTTAGGGTATCCACTGTTGATCAGAAGAGAAACAGTGATTATCTTTTACCTGAGTTTTTGTTAATTGGAATTTATAGAACACAAATGACCTGAAGGTTATAGTCATGTGCAATGTTGGAACAAATCGAGAAATAAAATTTTAAGCAATAATAGAAAAAGGAAGAGAAATATTAATTTGAAATAAGTTCTTTAAATTTTAAAACAATTTTATTGGAGCCCAGTTGACTCTTTTGGATACTGAGAGAGAAGATTATATATGATTTCAATTCTGTCCTGGGATACAGAATGAGACTCTATCTAAAATAAAACAAATAATCAAAACCCAAAATAAAACAAAGCACTTACCTAAACCTCAAATGGATAAGTGTGACTACTAGAATTTTACAATAAGAGCCATTGTACGAACAACGTTTTCTAGGCCTAGATTTCTTAAGTTCAGGGCATTCATAGTTGGAAATAAATGATTGTGAGAAGAGACGGTCTGTCCGTCTTATGTATGGTAGCAGCAGCCCTCTCGTTCTTCCACTAGATGCCAATAGCACTTCATTGTTGGGTGACAAATCAAGACAATGTAGGGTTACTATGTTATGCTCATGCAGATGAGTTTTAACAGTAGGGTAACTGTAGACACACACACACACACACACACACACACACACACACACACAACATCCCCAAAACCAAACAAACATGGAAACAAAACCCTAGAAGAAAATTTTCAACAATTTATTTGCAAAGAAAAAAACAAGTGTTGAAAAAGTATGTATTACTATGAGGCTGATACCCCATATCTGTTTGTGGTGTTTATTTGAATATTAAAAGAATGTATTCATGCAAAAAAGAATTTATTAATTCATTTAATCAATTAATATATGGAAAAATATGGAAACAAACCAATAATTTTTAATACTCATTTTGTCATATTAGAGAAATTTTCTAAGATTTTGGAGATTTAAATTATTCAGTCTTTTGATAAAATCAGTCATAATCACCCATCTTTCAAAAAACTACATGTAGTGACAATGATGTAGTCCTTTTATATTGACACAATTTGTTTTGCCTTCATAATTGAGAGTTAACTGATTATGGTAATTAGTTCAATTGGATGTAACATTTCCTCAGCAAAAGAAAAAAAGAAGTACTTTCATGTCCATGAAAATTTCCTCTGCATGTGGGAGTCATGAATAATACATTCAAGATAAAACGTGTTCTGCCTCTGAATCACACACCTCAGATCTACAGAGTCTCAGCCCTGTTACAGACTTGCTAATCATCAAACCCAAATCATTTAAGCTTTAGGTCTCAAACAGACCAAAACATTAGCCATTAGGCATTAATGACATGAAATTTAACAGGCTGGAAGCCAAAACGAGGTAACACAGAAAATTGATTAAATGAGAATTAAGATCATAAGTAAGGTATTTTCACTCCAAATTATTTTTTAAAACTGAATTACATTGAATGGTTAATTAGAACTTTAGAATTATGTTTTGGTGTGTGGATCAAAGAGTTTAACATAAAACCGGATACACTGAGCCCGATACAAAAGAACATAGGGAACAGTCTTGAATGCATTGTCATGAGACCGTCTTGAACAGAACACGATAGCATGGGCACTAAGATTAACAATTAATAAATGGGACTCCATGAAGCTGTAAAGCTTCTGTAAGGCAAAGGACTATGTCAATAGGACAAAATGGTAGCCTACAGAATGGGAAAATATTTTCATCAATTTCGTATCAGGTAGAGGGCTAATATCCAAAATCTATAAATAACTCAAGAAATTAGACATCAGGAAATAAATAAATCCACTTTAAAGATAGGTTATAGATGTAAACAGAGAATTCTCAAGAGTGGAATCTCAAATGGCTGAGAAACACTAAAAGAAACGTTCAACATCTTTAGCCATCAGGCAAATACAAATCGAAATGGCTTTGAGACCCCCATCTTACATCTATCAGAAAGGGTAAGAGCAATAACCCCATGACATGAGTAACAGCTTATGCTGCTGGAAGAGTGGAGCAAGGGGAACACTCCTCTATTTCCTGGAAGGAAACCTATATAGTGGTCCTCAGACAACTGAGAATATACCTCAAGACCCAGCTATTTCACTCTTGGACATATACCCAAAGGACACTCCACTCTACCACAAAGACACTTGATCAACGATGTTCATAATGGAGTTAATCATAACAGCCAGAAACTGGAAACAGCCTGGATGCCTGTAGTGGTTTCAATGTAACTGACCCCCATAAGTTCATAGGGAATGGCATTATAGCTGTAGTGGCTTTGTTGGAGTAGCTGTGACAATGTTGAAAAGTGTGGGTTTTAAGGTCTCCTTTGCTCAAACTTTGCTTGGTGTGACATTCAGTTTACTTCTTTTTGCCAGCTCATTAAGAGGTAGGACTCTCAGCTTCAGCACCATGTCTGCCTAGATGCCATCATCTTCCACCATGATGATAATGAACTAAACCTCTGAAACTTTGCAAGACCATTAAATGTTTTCCTTTATAAGAGTTACCATGGCCATAGTGCCTCTTCACAGTGATAGAAACACTAACTAAGATAATGTCCCTCATCTGAAAATGGATTAAAAAAATGTAGTACTTTCACACAGTGCAGTATTCTTGTGTATTAAAAAAGGTGACAGTATGAAACTTGTAGGTAAATGGATAGAACTAGGAAAAAAATCATTGTAAGTGAGGTAACCAAGACCTTGAAAGACAAACATGGTATGTACTCACTTGTAAGTGATTATTAGCTGGTAAGTAAAGAATAATCACTGTACAATCCACCCAGAAAGGCTAAGTAACAAGCAGTGCTCTAGGGAGCACAGGGGTCTTTTCCCTGGGAAGGATGTACTAGAATAAATTTTGTGAGTGAACTGGGGGCAGATAGGGATGATAAGTGGAGTCACCAAGTGGCAAGGGGAGGGATGGAGGAAAAGATCATGGGGATTGACAACTGGAATTGGAAGGGTAATGTGCAAACTTAGTGTAGTAGAAACTTTCAGGAACCTATGAGAGTGATCCTAGTGAGAGCTCCCAGTAATGGGGGATATGGACCCTAAATAGGTCATCTTCTGTAGCCAGGCAAGGGGTGTGGGAGGTCTTCTGTCTATGTGTTGCTTTTATTGGTTAATGAATAAAGATACTGCTTAGGACTTATAGCAGGGAAGATGGAACTGAATGCTGGGAGCAAGAAGGCAGAGTCAGGGAGCCGTCATGGAGCCATCACTGGAGATAGACGTGCTGGAACTTTGCTGGTAGGCCATGACCTCGTGGTGATATGCACATTAATAGAAATGAGTTAAATTAATATGTACGAGTTAGCCAATAAAAAACTAGAGCTAATGGGTCAAGCAGTGATTTAATTAATACAGTTTCTGTGTTAATATTTCAGGGCTAAGCAGCCAGAAACAAACGAGCGACCCCTTGCAACAGGCAAGACTCCCAGTGTGTTGGTACAACGAAACCAATGTCCATCACAAAACCTACCTAAATCTCTTCTGCCTGAAAGATGTGTTGGGGAGATGGAGTTCCAGAAATCATGGGAGTGTCCAACCTATGGCTGGTCTAATTTGTAACCCATGCTATGAGAGGGTCATCTTTTTAAACTACCAGAAACTGGAGGCAGGATAGCATAGCAACCTAGGATAGAGGGCAATAAACTCAATGTAATACTTCCTCAAAATATTCTGCTATACTCATGAATGGGTGCCTAACAGAGAGTCTTTATCAGAGAGGCTTCCGCTGGGCAGCTGACAGGAGCAGATGCAGAGACCCACAGCCAAACAGTAGATGGAGGGAAAGTCCAAATTGGGTGTTTCTATTGGATCCCTCCCCTTAGAGTTTAGGTAACCACAGAGAAGATGGAGAGGAGAACTGTGGGAGCTAGAGGGGTCAGAACACGAGGAGAACACAGCCCAAAGAATCAATTAAGCATGCCTCATAGGGCCTCATAGGGACTGAAGAGGCAATGGAGGAGCCTACACGGGCCTCCGCATACATGTTATGATTGTTAGCTTGGTGTTTTTGTGGAACTCCCAACAGTGGCAATGGGGAAATCTCTGGCTGTTTCGCTTGTTTTTGAACCTCTTTCCTCCTGCAGGATCGACTCACCCAGCCTTGTTATGAGGATTTGTGCCTGGTTTTAGTCTATCTTCATAGGATTGGTTTGGCCAATATCCCTAGGAGGCCTTCTCTTTTCTGAAGGGAAACAAAGGAGGTATAGATGATGAAGAGGGCTGGGAAGAGTGGACAGAGTGGAAAATGAGGTTGGGATATATTGAAAACAACGACCACAAAATAATAAGAAAAAATAAAAGAACAATTTTTGGTCTAAGTCTTAAGTGTCATGATAACATATGGTTCTGAGGTAACTCATTAATAGGTCCTGACATAGTAGACCTTCTGATTTTGCATATACATGCCTGCTCAATTTTTTAATTTATACGTTAGACTAAAATCTTTGTACAGATGATGTTATAGTGAATAATCTTGTAACATTAATGAAAATAAGACATTTTATTTCAATAAAATCAAAATTAAAAAAAAAAAACAATATCTGGGCTGAGTTTGAGTTGTTTTTGAAATTATGAAGCACCAGTCAGGTGTTATGTCTCTACAAACTTATTTTTATCTGACTTTGACTACCCTAATGCTTTTCCATAAATTGAGAAAAATAATGTATTTCATTTGTTTTTTATGAGGCTATTTTGAAATAATACTAAGTAAAAAAGAAACTGTATCATCTGCTCTACAAACACTTTTCTTTCAGTATCCCTCTAGAATAATTCATTTGTACCATAATGCAAGGGAGTTAATCTGCATTATTAATCCATTCACTAACTTCTCCAGGGCAGTAGAAGGTTTGGAATGAGTTAAAGGAAAATGATAAAGTTCCATACTTACTCTTGTGTTAATGCTACGTGGGCTGTCATGACACAAAGATCAATATGTTTTCTGGGATATTGTTTACATTTTGGACTGGCACAAAGTTTTCTATCAGTATTTGTCAAAAAAACTAATCCTTTTCTTCAGTGACAGAAAGGACAGAAAACAAAACAGAACAAAGTTGCTATTATTGTAACAATCAGGAGGATTATTAATTTGGGTTTATGTTTAATTAAAATATTTGCAGAAAATTATGATCAAGATTAAAGTAGCTTTAGGGTTTAGGAAAATAGATTAAGAAACAAAGTACAGCATACTTGTACTTCATATAATATGAATATATATGTGTGTCTGCAAATATTTAAACAAACCTGCATATTTATTATACTTATGTGTATGTACCTATGAACATAATTCTATATACAGCCATATTTAAAGAAAAAGCATTTGTTTTGTATGTTAATAAGGGTTCATTTTACATATTGCATGCTTTTACAGATTTGATATCCCACAATTCAAACCAATTTGTATACATTTAATAAAAATGAGATGTAAATCTCATTTTTTCCCTTTTCCTTTATTTTTTCAAGAAACACTGGTTTTTGAATGCAGAACACACTTATTTTCATACTGTGCTTGAAATGTTAAGGTCTTTGACAAAATTTTTCTTTACCATTTTGAAGAAGTTCCCCCAGTTTTGCATAGAGTCTCCCACTGCCAACAGTTGTTGATGTCTCTAGGAGCAGATGGTTTGTGGGGGAGGATTGTTGAATGAGACATTCTGCATCTGAGTCCCAAGACTGCACAGTTGCTGTTGGAAAGGTTACAGAAATGACAACTGGTATTTGCGGAGTTGCAAACCAGAGAGCGGAAATAGCCAGACAACTGCGTGGAGACCATCCAGAGAAGAAGATGGCTTGATGAAATCCTGACAGCTCAGAAAAGAAGATGCGGTGACTGTACCGTGTGTGCGTGGTATGACGGTGGCTGACATGTTGGCAATGGCTCTCATAGCTGTTCTTTCACAAGTTCCACAATTCAACTTTGGTGCGAGGGATTCTCTAGAAGTTTCTTTAGTCAACTAGGATCGTTTGTATTTCTCTGTGAATGAGAGGCAGTGGATTTAGCCTTGCCTGTGTCCATGACATACACCTAGGTAAATGAAACGTTTTGATTTTGTTTCTTCCATTCAAAAATATGGTGTGGCTGAATTATCTCTCATCATTTAATTGACGGACACGTTCTTTATCAAAGAAAATTTGTATTTTGGAGAAAAAAGGTGATGCCCTACTTTTGGGTTGAATCTGCTCATCTAAATAGAAGGAGATATTAGTGGGGAATAATTTAGGATTCATGCCTAGGAGGTTTCAGCATCATTATTCAAGAATTTATGTCATAAGGCTCTTCAGAGCCCATAGCACATTAAGCTAGCAGAATAAGTAGATCTGGCTTGATATTGTGAGACATTTTTTTAGAAGCATCTTTCTGAGTATTTAAAAATTGAAGAATTTAGCAGTACATATATTTTATTGATATTACCTTATAAGAATTACTAGTATTACATACTCTTAGTTTGAATGTAGAGTGGGAGATTCCTATAAGATATGTACAATCATACATCTTTTTAAGAACAATAAACTAGGGGATGACTTATACACAGACTATCATCAGCTAGCCAATTTACCTAATATTAGGAAGAATTAAGTTGTAGTCACAGCTCATCAACCATATCTACTATTCTTGTTATCCCTTTGTCATATCTCTCTCCTTTCAAGAAAGCTGAAAACATAGGCAGTATCATGATGTTTGTTTTGATTTCTGACACATAGACTTCTCTCTTTATTCCAGTGTAAAAAAAGTGTATAATGTCCTAGGAAACAAACCTCAGCACAAAGAAATTACTTGAGACAATCCCAAAAGGCTCTTAAATAAATGCCCGTTCCGATCTTCAAGCTTTTTTTTTTTTCATGGAAGCACAAATATGAATTTCATCACCATTATCCAGACTGAACTTAGAGTTAAATTAAAGTGGTGATATCAACATATTGCAAACTATGTTTTTCTTCTGCCAGAAGTTCTACTTGTGTTCAGCATTTGAATTCTGCCCATGTACACAGTAGAGAACACTCAAAGTTTTCTCTCCTGTCTTTCTTGACATTAGTTTCTACACTGATTAACAATGTAGTGAAAGTTGAAAAGGTGCACGGCATAAATTATTTTTGTTTCTACTCAAATAAATTTCTTGGCAGGCAATTGTAAGCATGTAGAAAAATTGGTCTAAAAGTGTAGTCAATTTCCATTTGTGTTTTTTTTTTCTCCATGTGAAAATAGTCGAACACTGCTTTTACTATTAATGTCATGGATTGATGTGTCATATTGTTACAATATGCCATTATTAACTGGAGTTCACAGGTTTTATTAGAAATTGGTCTTGACTTACACAGCTCTGAGATACTGACAAATACATGTTGGCTTACATCCATCATTATAGCATTATAAAGAGAAGTTTTACTAGCCTAGCTATGTCCTGCACTCTATCTTTTCACCCTATATACCATTGCAATCCCAAATACTCACCAAATTTTGTATTGTCCCCAAAATAGAGAGGAATAATTTTAAGTCTAACATTTATATTTTATAAAATAAAATTTACATGGAGGGTATTTCAGCTCCGAATAGAAATAAGAATTATATTTTTTAAAAAATACAAGATGAGTGAATTTGGGAGGAACCCCTGTGAAATTTTTAAAAGGACTTGAATACGGGAATTGGTATGTCTAGTTCATGTTTTGAAAGAGGAATATAGGCTAATAATAATAATGTAGATTTAGACAGAAATATAGCAGTTTAGAAGCTCAAGTCTCCAAAAACTACTTTTATTTTGTTGGTTATATTCACTGATTCTTTAATAACTTGCAAACAATTAACAGTAATATAATAGACTCTTTCCAAGCTAAATGTAACAATTGCTACATTTTGTTTATAATGGTTACATTTGAAACATGTATAATAATGTTTCAAATAATTTTAAAATGTACAATAATGAACAGAGAGAAAGCAGTTAGGCTAAAGAGATAAGTCACTAAAGAGCTGCTTTTATAACAGTTAGATGCCAAGAAAATTGACAAGCAACTAAAGACCTAGAAAGAGTGTCTTATGTGGGAACAAGTACTGAGGGAAATATTCATATTTGCTACTTATTTCTTCTTTTCAAAAGAAAAATTCAATATTTCTCTGAGGAATTTTAGATCCCTTAAATATTGTTCTTAAAAGAGGAGGTAGCTATTTTTGAATTAGCAGTGTCTCCAAGAATTAAATTCTGGCAAGTTCAGCTGTACTCCCTTGCTATACAGTACACGGCAATGCTGATTACAATTGTATCAAAAATTATTCACTTGGTATATTACAAAATCTGCTCAAACAAAAGAAAAATGGATTTATTCTAAAAAAATAAGTGTGATGATCTAAACATTTTTCTTTTCCAGTAATAATAATTTAATTATAATGAAGTTGCATTAATGTTAAAATTTTGACACTATCATTTTCTGAAAAATAGAGCACTTATTACATCAGTCATTTTGAATAAGACAACAAATAGCCATGTCAATCACTTCAAGTCGCCAACAAATTTTCAAAATAGTTATCTCTTTGTTTTAGAAATTACTATTACTCTGAAAGATTTGCTTGGTAAATACTTCAAAAATTTCAGCAGTACTTTACACAGACTGTATTTTACATAATTATAGCAATAAGGTGATAGTATACACTCTTATTATAGTATTCAATTCATCATCAACATATTTTAGTAAAATATTAAAAGAATGCCAAGAGCGTTGTTCACAAGATCCAGTAAAAATTAAGATTTAAAAATATTTTTTTCATTCATAGACTATTTAAGTTATTGTACTGCTATTGGATTATGCTAAACAATGTCTTTTAAAAACCAAAGATTACTGATATTTTATGATAACTACTATGTAAATTAGGCAGCATTTTCTGATAAGAAAGTATATGGAGGAAACTATGTAGTGATTGGAACTGAACAGAATGTACTTGCAGAATCAAACCAACCTAACATTGAGCCAACAATGCCTTAGTTTCCCCTGTAAAAGTTTATTTTCCCAGGATTCTATATAAAAATAAAGTTAAGCATGTAAGACTGTGCCTGTACTTGTCTTCTATCTGCATAAAAATGTAATGAATCTCTTTTATATGCGTGCATGAGACAGTCCTTTAATTTCTTTAAAGATGACATGTGTGAAGGATTTTTTTTTAAACTTTGTACTTTTGGCCGTTTTGTACTGGGAGGCAATGGATTGAGATCACCTCTTCCATATTTACCCTCATTGTCTTCTCTATTCTCAGCCCCCCTTTTGCTCACACACTTCTACATCCTGACTAGCCTCTTTCTACTTTCTTCTTCCTTTCTAAATTCCTTCTTCTCTTCTGCCTTCTCTTTTTTCTCTCTCATCTTCCTTCCTTCCATCTTATCTTTTCTTTCTTCCTTCCTTCCTGTCTTCCTTCCTTTCTTTCTTTTTTCTTCCTTCCTTCCCTTCTTTTTTCTTTTGTACATGTCTTGAGCAAGTGGTCTCAGCTGATTAAGCAGTGTCTTAAAATTTAGAATGGATACACCATCTGGATTTTATCTATTTTCTTATTCCTTGTTCTTTTATGTTTCCTGGGACTCAGTGACAGATATAGATGTACATTTTCAAGCTGTACAATTTGTCATCTTAACTGGTGTCTTCCTTCCTCCTTTCACACTGGGGCATTCATACTGGTGAGACTTTATGGCTGTAGGTTCTGTGATTACCAAAACTCACAATCTTACAACAAATAGCCTGCTCCTTTATCTCTAAATCTCTTCCTGACTTCTCTTCCACAATGCTCCCTGAGCCTTTTGTGCCAGAATGGTTTATGGATAGATGCATTGGGATTGAGATCTACACAGCTCTGCATTTTGCTTGTGATTTTCTGTAGTGGTCTCTCTCTATTACAAAAAGAAGTTTCTCTGATAAGGGATGAAGAAGATAACTATCTGTTTTATCCAGGAACCAGTGTTCATAGACTGAATTACAAAAAGAAAAATGCCATAGAACATTAACCCTCACTGGATGTATGATCTAGGCAATGATCTAGTCTCTCTCAATGAGACTCTCTTCCATGGTAAGTCTACACCATGTCAAGTTGAACATTAAATTTGAGTGTCAAAGGCTAAGAACTTCACCGTTCTAGGTGCATATCAATACTTAGAAGGCACTGATAACGCCACATGTCTTATCTCTTCCTTAGCCATAGACTTCAGGTCAGGTCTACAGCATCAAGCATACTTTTCTTCTCATGGAGCAGAGATTAGACAAAATCCTGAAAAAATTTGTTGCCAGTGGAACAGTCATACATCTTTTTGCAGATGTGTATGGATCCTGTTAGGAGCTTTGTACTTTAGCACGGAGAGTCCATAGCTGGGTTAGTTTGGTATTGAGTTTACCTTTTCTTGTCAGTTTTATTAACTTTTGATATTATAATATAATTACAACATTTCTCCATTCTCTTTACTCCTTTTTAACCTTTCCATATATCCCCCATCACCTTCAAATTCATTACCTCTTTTTTTCACTAAATATATAAAATATATAAAATATAACCTGATTAGTCCATATCCTGTTAACTATGTCTGTGTCCTTTCAGTGCTGAGCATTTATCATTCAACAAATAATATGTATTCCCTTCCCTGGAGAAAGCCACATCTCCCACTCCTAGTTTTCTCAGTAGTCTATAATTCTTTGTAGTGATGATTTTTTTCCCTCAACAGCCTACATTGAACCTTCTGGAACTAAGAATGATAGCCAGCAGGTATCCTTAACAAATGTCAATATTGTAAAAGGATGAATACATGATAGGCAGAAACAATACTGAATAGTTGAAAGTTTATTCATTTAACTGCTGAAATGTGATTCAGGATATAGACAGAAGGAAAGAAATACCTTCTAAGGAAAGAACTAAAAGATATCGAGTCTCTTATCAAAAAGAAAGCACTCCAATGAATAAGAGTAACTTCAGATTTCCCAGTAACAGAAAATTTGTATTTATGCTTTGACCATGAATAAGAAACAGCAGTGCTGTTAAAATTGCTTAACACTCTATATTGCTGTGGTAGGATGCACAGTATACCCAGGACCAACTACTTCTCATGCATTCTTTCATGTTACTCCAAAAGTGCACATTCCATGTATCCGAATATAGAATACTTCTGAACTACTTGTGCAACACCCTTTCAAGACTGTCTATCATGATCTAATTCCTGTATCTCATCTCCAGTTTCATTCACATCAGGAAGTGGAAATATGTGTGCCTGCCTTCAGATCATATGAACTTCATTTTTAACTCTTCTCCTCAGTTCATAGGTGCTGTGTTATATGATTTGTTTGCACACTTCTATGTCTTAAGTTACTTTTTCTCAATACGAGCTATTTGGGCCACTCTTTTATTTTCTAGGTGCTTTGAACAATGTCCAAAACTGCTACTGTAGGACCAACTAAAGTCAGTAAAATGAAGACCCAACTCAGCAATTTTCTGAACTATCATGTATAAATTGAGAGATGAGTATTGTTAGCTCAGTTTTACAGACATGGATGTGGATCAACATGGTTATCATCATCCTAGGACAAAGGTTTCACGTGATCTGCTTTCCCAAGCAGTTTAAGATACCCTGTTTGGGAATAATCTGGTACAGAAACTTAAATTTTGGTTTAAGGTTTGGCATTTGCTATGTGTAAGCAATAGAAACAAGTAAATGAAAATCCTGTTTTGTACTTTTGTCCAAGTTAACTGATTCCCAATTTATTTAGAGGAGTTTCCCAATGTTTAATATAAAGTGATCACATATATCTCAGAAAGTATGAGAGGGCATTAAGAAGGTGTTCCATAGGATATATTCTTGCTCTTGTTTTAATTATACAGAGTATATTTTTAAAAATCTCTTTAAAGAATGATTATTTCTAATATTTAGCAAGTTTGGCTTATTCAAAATAACTTGTAGCACATATCAATTACTCTCAAACTTTGTGCCTACATATTAAGTAACAATAAATGGTTAAAAATAGAAAATATAATTTACTCATGAAAATTTGTTTTTTAAAATTATATATGGAAGGATTTAAAGATATCCTGACATTTGATATTTACAACAGTGTAGAAAGACTGGGGCTCTTTTAATGTTGTTGTTGCTGTTTGAGGAAGGGTTTCTCTGTGTAGCTCTGGCTGTCCTAGAACTCACTTTGTAAACCAGTCTGGCCTTGAGCTCCTACAGATTAACCTGCCTTTTCCTCTCAGGTGCTGGAATTAAAGTTGTGTGCCACTACTGTCTATGACTCTTGATATGCTCATTTACAAGTGAGAAGGAAAGATGTTGGTTGGTAACGGATGCTGCAGTCAAACCCAGGGGGACCTCTCTGTGAGCTTGTGTTGTCTGATGATACATGCCACTGTCTAAGTACAACAAGATCAGTGAGCTGAGCAGGGACAGAGATGATTGCTAAGAACGAATAGAATCAGAAATCGAAGGATGTGAGGAGCAATAACTCAGAACAGAACTATAAAAATAAAACTTCTCAGGATCAAAATGGCAAGACAATGCTTGTTTAGGGAAAATAGTTTGGGTGTTTAAAGCATGATTTTAAAGGGTGCCAGATAAAAGGATAATAAAAGGACTCTAATTTATTTTGTACTTCATTAAAGAAATTCATATGTGACGTTCTTATAAGCATAATCAATTATTTTACATTTTTTATTTGTATCTTAATTTTAATGCCTTCATCTATATTTATGTCAATGCTTAAGAAATCTTTTGTGCCTATTATTTTTCCGACTTTAAGTCTTTTTTTTATGCTAACAACTTCTATATCCAAGAGATCTGGAAGCTCAAAATTTCTAAGTTGTACAACTTTGTTGTAAAATTTTTCCTGTATACCATCTATGTTTGTATATTTGTATATATACAATATATATATATATATATATATATACACACACACACACACACATACATATCAGGACCATCGGCTTTCCTGTCACCTGTTGTCTATCTGGCTTGGCATTCCTTTATTAGATATTAATTATGCCATTTTTTAGATAGACTACATAGCTACTTTTCTTTTTGCAATATTAACTTCACATTGAACTCAAATACATCTATGTGACCTTTGACACATATGTACTTCTCTTACCTCCTAACACATCATTACAACAACTTATAGATCTGAAGTAACACACTTTAATTGTCTCAGTGTGTGTGTGTGTGTGTGTGTGTGTGTGTGTGTGTGTGTGTGTGTATGTGTGTGTGTGTGTATAGTGTTAGAGAAGTTTCCAGGCATTTCTTGACTGTGTTTCCTGTCTGAAAGATGTATAAAGAAGGAGTTGGCCAGATAACAGCTTCATTCCAAGGTCATGGAACCTTTGTCCCTCAATGGCTCCTGTTATATTTATGTCCTCACAGTTTTAGAAGTCAGCTATTCAGTAGGCTGGTATTTCATGGGGTTGTGATCAAGGAGAATCACGGTTTTATGATTACACAATACTCATGTCAGAGTCCTCCTTTATTAATAAAAATACATGAAGTGATGAGGCAGGTATATGACACCAAACTATCAATTAAGGCCATTCTACAATGCTTTTGGCCACAAAACACAGCAAGTTATCAGGTCCTTCCCTTCAGTATTTTTTTAAATTGAACATAGATTTTCTTTCCATACAATATGTCCTAATTATAGTTCTGTTCCCTCTAGTGCCTCCTCACCTCCTCACCTCCAATCCAATCCAGAACCACTCCCTGCCTTTCTATATCTCTTTAGAAAAGAACAGGCTTCTAAGAGGCAACAGCCAAACATGACAAAATAAATTATAATAAGATGAAGCAAAACTGTCATATAAAAGTTGGTCATGGCAACCCAAGAGGAGAGAAAGAATCCTAAGAGCAAGCAAAAGTGTAAGAGACCCATTCTCAAAGTGAAGAGTCCCATAGAAATACTAAGCTAACAGCTATAATATATACATAGAGGGACTGGAGCAGATCTCTGTAGCCCCAGTGTTTGCTGCTTCAGTCTCTGTGAGCTCATAGGAGATTTGCTTAGTTGATTAAGAAGGCTGTGTTCTCCTGGTGTTTGCAATGTTGCTGTCTGTCAAGTTAGAACTATTTTCTAAGGTATCACCCGAATCCATAATCCATACCTTTGAAAGCCTGTGATGGATAATCTTTTTGTTTGTTTGATTTCAATGGAAGTAATATCTTTGAAAGAAACTGAAATGGAACCTAGTTCACTTCCTTTCAAAGCTCATTAGTATCACAAGTTCTATGACAGACGCGAATGTTTCTAATTTAAATATGCTGGCCATATGTGTGCCAGAAAATCCCATAGACTATTCTTCATAATATAAAGTTGAGCCTGAACTTATTATAACTTCATGTCAATTCTGATATTCTACCTCTGACTGCAGTTGATGTCTTCCACCAGCTTGGTCAGACACTTTCAATAGATTACATATTTTGGAGCAATAGCTGCGTGTGAAAATGTGAACTGTGGTGACTTCCTTTATATGTGACTCAGGAAAGATACTCAGGCAAACAGAGGGAGGGAAGTACACCCACCACTGACTATTTGACTGTATTCTTTGAAGGAAAACTCTTGTTTAACAAGAGTATGTGACAAAATACTGCATGTCCACCCCTTGGTAGGGTGCTATTTTTATTTATGACCTTTGTCCCAAAGAAAGGTAGAAGGAAAAGTAATTCTGGTCCACTTTGAGATTATTACTGTTCTCCCCGTGGAACTCGGCACAGTATTTGGACCAAGCTGGATGGTTGTTGTTAAAGCAGTAAAACTCCAGCACTATTTGCTAATGTAGAGACCCATAAAACATATGTTTTAGCAATTTACAGGTTATTGCTCAAGTGATTAATTTAAATTAAAAATATGATAGAAAAAGAGAAATCAGATTTGCCTATAAAAATGCTTCGAGGTCTTATTTAAATCAATCCCAGCAGTCAGCCATTTAACAATCATTTAAAAAAACAATTGCAGGGGCTGGAGAGATGGCTCAGTGGTTAAGAGCACTGACTGCTCTTCCAGAGGACCTGGGTTCAATTCCCAGCACCCACATGGCAGCTCACAACTGTCTGAAAATCCAGTTCCAGGGGATCTGACACCTTCACACCAATGCACATAAAATAAAGTTAAATAAATCATAAAAAATTAAAAAAACAATTGCATAACTACTGTGTGCCATTTCCTTACTGGCACATAATATTCTTGAGGTCAAAGCTTTCCTTGCCACACTGCCAGACCTTAGAAGAGCAAGGAAGTCAGGATTGCGAGGGGTTAGTTGGTCTACCCACTGAGACAGTGTGCCTGATCTAATGGGAGCTCACCAAAGCCAGCTGGACCCAGACTGAACAAAGGTGTGATCAAACCAGACTCTCTGAATGTGGCTGACAATGGGGGCTGACTGAGAAGCCAATGATAATGGCACTGGGATTTGTTTTTACTGCATGTTCTGGCTTTTTGGGATCCTAGTCTGTTTGGATGCACACCTTCCTAGGCCTGGATGGAGGGGGGAAGGGGCGTTGGACTTCCCACAGGGCAGAGTATCCTGCCCTCTCTTAGGGCTGGAGAGGGAGGGGGGAGAGTGAATGGGAAGAATGGGAAGGAAAAGGAAGGAGGGGAGGAAGTGGAAATTTTGAATGGTATTATTTCTAAAGCAATAAAAATTAAAAATATAAAAAATAAATTAAAAAGATAGATTATCTACTATGACGGTTGTGGATAACTAGAACTTCACTCTTCCTCTCTCAAACCCACTCTCTTTATTACCTCTGTGACGTTATCCTCAGTAGATCCTATTCACCTTCGACCAATCCATTCAGTTTAGCGGATCACCAATCTTAGGCAGCTGAAGGATGATCCTTCTGTCTCCTGCAGTCAACTTTTGAGTTTCTGGCAGATCACCTTCATAATTTACTAAAATCTCTAAGACTTTGTATTATAGCTGGTTACTGACTGTAGTGAGTTCTGATGTTAATATTTACCACATTTTGACCAATCCCTCATATTTCCCCTCTGAGAAAAAGACAATAATGAAAACCTTAGTTGTGTTTTTATAAATCATTAAAAGTACGAGGCCTGAGTTTGAAAATTTCATGTTTGATATAGAATTCATGGCACTGGGACCTGTCTTTTCTGCATGTATTGGCTTTTTGGGACCCTAGTTTACTTGGATGCACACCTTCCTAAGCAGGGATGGAGGGGGGAGGGCCTTGGATTTCCTACAGGGCAGGGTATCTTGCCCTCTCTTAAGGATGGAGGGGGAGGGAGGAGGGTTAGTGGGGGAGGGGAATGGGAGAAGGGGAGGAAGTGTAAATTTTTGAATGGAAAAATAAAAAAAAAGGAAAGAGGTATTTTTGATTAGTTATTTGGACACCAGTTTACAAACAAGGATAATTTATGGCACTCTATAATCAAATTCAGTATAAAATATTTCTTCTTAAAGTTGAACATGTATTTAATAGAGTCATAAAATTTAAAAATCCTTTATTGATTTTTTAACCTTCTGTGTCCTCTATTGTCACTTATGTGACTTAACAGGTAAGGTTGACTGATCTGTTAGCATCCTATCTGATCAATACCTATGTTTGCCCATTAAGAGCATATTTAAAGTTAATGTAAAATTAATAAACCCTCCTTCCAGTGACTAATTCACAAGCATATATTTCCTAAACACTGTGAATTCTTATAACTCCATCTAACATATCACTGATGGAAATCAGGACAAGGGCAGGAATCAGAATTGTTCTCATCATGGAGAAGCTAGTCAGTAAGAATCACTACTTATCTTTGCCTACTGTTCTCTTGTTTTAAGGAAACCCTAAAGTCATGGCTGAGTTGTGATCATTTTGTTTTGAAGAAACTTAGGTCAACATAAAATTGAATTGTGCCCAAGGATTTATTTTTACCATCTTAATAAATAATTCCTTTTGGTTATTATAGAAGAACTGTGCTGTTAGACATTGTCACCTGTCTTTGAACCACATAGCTTCCAAGGACTGTTTTCTTTCTTTTAAAAGAATGAAGGGTTTATTTGGGATTATGGCTCCAAAAGGATACAAGTGCATCACCATCAGAGCTGGGAAGCATGGCCACACGTAGATATTTTCAAGGAAGCATTTTCTTGTCTTTTGTCATCTATTGAAACACAAAGAGTCATCATTCCTTAGGTTAAGTGTATGAATTGGTCTGCCTATTGAAATCCAGAAATGTCCTCACAGCATTTCTGGTAATACCGAGGTCACTGAAGACAAATGAAGGAAGCAGCAGAAAAACAACTTGTGGCATAAAATGTGTGTTTCTGGCGAAGAAAGGACAGACTCCGCTCACTGACTAAGTCCTCCCACTCTATGTAGTACTTCTATGCACTCTTCAGTATCACACACTTTGTGTTTTCTACTTTTTTTTTTAATTTAGTGGTGAATGTCTTAGAATGCTTCAGCAGTAGAGTGTTGAGATTCTCCCTGATGCTCAAGAGTACATGAGCTATAGTTACTATAAAGCCAACTCATGATAGAGGAGTTTGCTTAAGCATGCATTATAGTCCAGTTGAGTGAGAAATACATGTAAAAGAAAGTTTTGTACTGGCTGGTGACACACTGGGAACAGAGACTTGCAAAGCTTAATTCTTATTTCCCCTAACAGTAAGGTTCATAATTATTTAATTCCATGATCCAAAGAGCCTAACTAATCTTAATTATGAGAGGCAGCCACTAGTGAGAAAAGAAAAAAAAATTAATAAGTAGACTCCTATAAGTTATAGATTGACATGTACAGGTTAGAAGCAGCGACAGGCAGTTTCCTCCATTGTATAATTTCCAGTAGTCTGTTAAGGCTCAGAAAAATAAATCAATTTTAGTCATGAGATGCAACCTACACACAAGTTAGAATGGGCTGTCTCTCCACCAGGTGATATATACGTACACCTGCAAATCAGCAATGGTTGCTTTTCACAGTGTATTTTATTTTCTAGATTTTATACCCCATTTTAACTGGTGACACTGTAATAGCTTACCTAAACTGTTTGCAAAGTGTTCATTCACTGACTCAAGTATTCAACCTTTACTGGAGCCCATTTATTGTGGTCTACGCACAAAGAAAAACATCTTGTGGTTTGTGTAAGAGCGAGCAAAAGACTAAATTCCAGAGTCTAAATTTTCTTCTTTGTTTACAAGAGAAAAGAGATGAGCTTCTGCACCATAGAGTACATTTTAGGAGGTGTGCCACCAACTTCAACCCATGGGTGCACACCTCCTAAAGTGACATTAGTTCATGTTCGAAGAGAGATAAGAAAGTAAGAAGTCATTTTAGAGGGGAGAACGCAGCTGAAGGATCACAGCTCCAGAATTTACAGTGTTTCATAAATTTGTGAAATTGCTCATTGGAAAAGAAATAGCTAAAGCCATAAAAGTCCCATTCGAAGAGCTTCTGAGCTAAAGAGGAAAATCTTACTTGGAAGATTGAACTTATATCATCTTAAGGCATGCAGAATCATATTTTTTGTCTATTACTGTATCACCTCCAATCAATGGAAGCCACGTCTTTTATGCGAGCAAACATAGACACGCTCAGGACACAGCAGCAGATTAGAGATGTTCTTCTTGCCCTGGAAACAGTAGACCTGACAGAAAAAGGAAATATACTGATGATATTTGTTACAGTTTCTAGTATGCATAGGGGAAAGATTAGCAGCTAACACCGTGTTTCCTCCATAATTACGGGTAAATATTTTGAGGTAGTGATTTTGCCTGTATTGGCCAAACAGTTACACACTTTGATTTCAGCTTGTATAATATTTGAGCGAATTATTTGGCATTTTAAACTTTCTTTAAATATGATTAAATGTTACAATTCTTTTTATTGTTTACTGTTTATCTACGCATGCTATGAAACTCACCAATGCTAACCTGCTTACTTGCCATTGACATATCCGGATGAGCTGAATGTTGCCTCCTCTTTGACTTAAAAACATGGATTTTCTAAGGTCTCCTTGACATTTCCAAGTGGATGATTCAAATACCCGACCAAAAATGAGAAATGAAATGGCTTTTTTAAATTATAGCTTTTTCCTGTGTTCAATGAATGGTGCCCTCATTTATGTAATTACAGAAGATAAGTATCATCCTCCTTACATCTGTTCTAGCGAACACGTGCCTCATATTCTGCTGTAACCAACGGTGATCCCTTTGTTCATACTGTGTCAGTAATTTACAATTTGTTCTCTACAGTCCCTTCTTTTTATTCTGAAAGACTCTAATAAGCGGTTTTATATTTTTTTCCTTTTGGAGATTTTTTAAGACAGGGTTTCCGTATGTAACCCTGGCTCACTTGAAGCTAGTTGTGTAGACCAGGCTGGCCTTGAACTCAGAGATCTCCCTGTCTTCTCATCCAGAGTGCCTGGCTCAGTTAAACAGTTTTCAAAACTAACTTTTGTAATTGATGTTCAAGTAATTGATTCATAATATTTTTTTATTATCATAAATTTTTAATTATATGAAGTAATGGATGCCATTGTAACATATTCAAGGAAAGTGTCATTGTACCTTGGTCTTACTCACTTCTCCTACATTCCTCCTCTGATCCCCTCCCCCACTCTTTTTATCTCTTTATCCCAACAACTCTTCCTTCGGCTCTCTTATTATTTGTCTCACATGTTCATTTACCCCTCTTCATTGTAATTTTATTATTATTATTATCTCATACCTTACTATGCCTTCTGCTGCATTTGTGTGTCAGGTTCTCTCTGATTTCCCTTCTTTTAACATCTTGTTTGGAGGTGTTATTTCCTTTTCTACCCAAACCCACAAGCCTAGTTCCAGGTCTGTAAACTCTCTTTGAGAGGCAGGAATCTGTAATCTATCTATTTCTAAGTAATGCCTTTCTCTATCCACATCTTCCTTCCACTTGAATTCTGAATATACATCTCAGTGAATAAAGTCATCCAAACATTCAAAAATAGAACTGCCATATAGCCAAGTTATACCACAGACACATTCATTTAAAGGACTTTATATCTTACTACCGAGACACTTGTTCATCTGTGTTTGTTGTCGCTGTATTTCCAACGCTTAAGAAATCAGAATAAAAAAATCTGCTATGATAAGAAGAAAAAAAATTGAATGAACCTGTACCTCTATTAGCTGGTGAATGGGTCCTGAAAATGTGGTATATGTACAGAGTGGAATATTGCTGAGCTCTGAAAAGGAAAAAAAATCACATATTTTCAGGCAAATTGATAGAATTTGAAAACTTTATACCTAATGTCTTCACGGAGGCTGCAAAAACCAAATTTATGGGTTCTTTTTTATATACAGTTACTAGCTTCAAATGTTTTACTTTGTGTGTTGACCAAGAGAAAATGCAAGCCAGGAATCAAAAGCCAAGATATGTGGACACATGTTAAGGAGAGGATAGTGGATTAAAGACTAAATTAAAGTAAAAAGGATGAATAATGGGGTCAGAAAAAGTTTAAACAGGTTGGTGGACTGATGAGGTTGGGGATATAAGGAGGCAGGAGAATGATTAACCAAAATGAAACTCATAGGGGAAAACTATATGATAACTTATGAACTTGAAACTCAAGTAAAAATATAAAAGGAAGAAGTAGAACACACGTAACATGTTATAAGAGGGGACAGATACTGTATAACTATTTAGGCAATAATGGTGTTGGGGGATGAACAAAAGGATGGAGCAGGAATTGACTTTACCAACACTTAAAATATATATCTGGTTGCCTAATGAAAACTCACCAGGTTTTAAGTTAATTACAAATATAATGTTTAAAATATGAATTTTAAACATAATTATCATGCATGGATGAACAATGCTCTTCCCAGAAGACACAGGTTATTAAAAGAAAATCTCAGTGCTGGACATGGGTTATTTCTTTATGTTTTATTGTTCAGTAGGGTGATAGGTACCCAGAAGAATAACAAGCTAATATCCTAGTTTGTGGTTGCCCTCCATAGCTAGATAACATGATAGTATTGATGAGGACACCACATATTTTGGATTTAGTCTTCTGTAAGCAGGAAATTTTCTCTGTACTGACAAGCTTTTATAATGCCAGAGGCACTATGAGGGTTTATGGGGGAAAAATCCCTTCAATGTTCTTAGTGTTGGGTCCTGCATGATTCATAACTGAGCTTTCACACAAGTTGAGTTCTCTGGTGCGTAGATGGCAGAAATGTTTGTGAGCATAATCAATCATAATCTTGATTGGATTTGAGGTCTGTTCTATAGAAAGGCATTAATTGATACCTTCTCACAAGACATAGCAGTAAAACAATTTTTGTTTTGGTAAAAGGTCTTTTTTTTCTTAGTATTTCTTTTTATGGTCAGATTGTGTTGTTCTTTACCTTAGTCAGAGAACCTTCTTTTTGCACTAAATATGAGTTGATGCAAAGATCACACCTGTTCAACATGATGAGAAAAAATGATGTTGAGTGTTCAGCTGTGAATGGGACATTTTATAGTGGCCATAACAACTGAGACCCTCCATGCACACAAAAGGTTCAAGAAACACTATGAGATATGGGTAAAATATATCAGAGCTGGAGGGATGGGGAAGAAGGCTGTGAAATACCTTCTGGATATGTCTTGAATGGTGCATACGTGAACACAATTCAACTCTGGTTTCCTACACCAGACCCATGTAAGAACAAGCCTATTAAAAATGAGCAAGAGATAATCAAAGGCTAGGGCACTTTGATTGTATTTTCTTATAATTTATACTTCATGGCAATAGTGAATTGTATGATAGTTCTGCTTTGAATATTTTGGAGTAATCTGTGTACTGTTTTGTATAATAACTATGTTGATTTATAATACCATCTTAAAGTACATGGTTTCTTTTACTTTTCATCTATTTTAACATGAGCTTGTTGAATTAGAAGTACTTTGGTGATGTAATATGGTGACCTCAACTGGGTAGTAGTAACACAAACCATTAACCCCAGCAATTGGGGGTGGATGCACGCAGATCTCTGTGAGTTAGAGGCCAGCCTAGTCTATAAGAGCTAGTTCCAGAACAGCTAGACTATTATTATACATGGAAACCCTGTCTTTAAATAACAAAATACAAAACAAACAAACAAACAAACAAAATATTGATGGTGGACCTCTTATCATTTGTTGGTCCTTAGCATTTGTACATTCAGCTCATTTTTCTATTTTCATATCTTTATTTTTAGTTTTTCTTTTTTTCTTTTCGTTTTCATTTTCCATTCAAAAATTTACACTTCCTCCCCTTCTCCCATTGCCCTCCCGCTCCACTCCCTCACTAACCCTCCTCCCTCCTCCTCCATCCTTAAGAGAGGGTAGGGTACCCTACCCTGTGGGAAGTCCAAGGTCCTCCCCCCTCCAT
Source organism: Ondatra zibethicus (assembly GCA_004026605.1). NCBI lineage: Eukaryota > Metazoa > Chordata > Mammalia > Rodentia > Cricetidae > Ondatra > Ondatra zibethicus. The sequence goes on along the minus strand of PVIU01003939.1, from coordinate 27,426 downwards.
CCTGGCCTAGGAAGGTGTGCATCCAAGTAAACTAGGGTCCCAAAAAGCCAATACATGCAAAAGAGACAGGTCCCAGTGCCATTATCGATGACTTTTCAGTCCACCCCCATTGGTAGCCACATTCAGAGAGTCTGATTTGATTACATGCTCATTCAGTCACAGTCCAGCTGGATTTGGTGAGCTCCCATTAGATCAGCCACACTGTCTCAGTGGGTGGACCAACCCCTGGCGGTCCTGACTTCCTTGCTCATCTTCTCCCTCCTTCTGCTCTTCAACTTAACCTTGGGAGCTCAGACCATTGCTCTGATGTGGATGTGAGTCTGTGTCTCTATCTCCATCTATCGGATGAAATTTCTATGATGATATTCAAGATATTCATCAGTGTGACTATGGGACAAGGCCAGTTCAGGTACCCTCTCCTCTGCTGCCCAAGGACCTAGCTGGGGACATCCCCATGGACACCTGGGATTCCCTCTAGAACCAAGTCTCTTGACAACCCTAAAGTAGCTCCCTTAATGTAGATATCTTCTTCCCTGCTCCAATATCTGCCCTTCTTCCATCTCCACCATCCCACTCCCTCAAGCTCTCCTCAGTCCTTCCCTTATCCCTTCTCCTTCCTCCTTCCTCCTCTCCCCTTCCACCAGCCCCACCCCTACCCCAACCACGATGCTCCCAACTTTTGCCAGCCTTCTTGTTTGCTTCCAATTTCCAGGAGGATCTATATATGATTTTCTTTGGGTTCACCTTGCTATTTGGCTTCTCTAGGCTTGTGAACTATAGGCTTAATGTCCTTTGTTTATGGATAGAGTCCACTAATGAGTTAGTACATACCATATTCATTTTTTTGCATCTGGGTTATCTCACTAAGGATAGTGTTTTCTATTTCCATCCATTTGCATGAAAATTCAAGATGTCATTGTGTTTTTACCACTGAGTAGTACCCTAATGTGTATATATTCCACACTTTCTTTATCCATTCTTCCATTGAGGGGGACCTAGGTTGTTTCCAGGTTCTGGCTATTACAAACAATGCTGCTAAGAACATAGTTGAACAAATGCTTTTGTAGTATGTGGGCATCTTTTGGGTATATTCCCAAGAGTGGTATTGCTGGATCCTGGGTAGGTCGATTCCCAATTTCCTGAGAAACCACCACACTGATTTCGAAAGTGGTTGCCCAAGTTTGCATTCCCACCAGCAATGGATGAGTGTTCCCCTTACTCCACATCCTCTCAAGCATAGGCTATCCTTGGTGTTTTTTATTTTAGCCATTCTGACAGGTGTAAGATGGTATCTCAAAGTTGTTTTGATTGCATTTCCCTGATCGCAAAGGAATAACATGACCTTAAGTATCTTTTGGCCATTTGAACTTCTTCTGTTAAGAATTCTCTGTTCAGATCATTATCCCAGTTTTTAATTGGGTTATTTAGAATTTTAATGTCTAGTTTCTTGAGTTCTTTGTATATTTTGGACATCAGACCTTTGTCTTATGTGGGCTTCGTGAAGATCTTCTCCCATTCAGTAGGATGCCTTTTTGTCTTAATGACTTGTCCTTTGCTTTACAGAAGCTTCTACGTTTCAGGAGATCCCATTTATTCATTGTTGCTCTTATTGTCTGTGCCACTGGGGTTATACATAGGAAGTGGTACCCTGTGCCCACGTATTGCAGGCTACGTCCCACTTTCTCTTCTATCAGGTTCAGTGTGGTTGGGTTTATATTGAGGTCTTTAATCCATTTGGACTTGAGTTTTGTGCAAGGTGATTGATAAGGATCTATTTTCAATCCCCTATAGGTTGACATCCAGTTATGCCAGCACCATTTGTTAAAGATGCTTTCTTTCTTCCATTGTATAATTTTAGCTTCTTTGTCAAATATGAGGTGTTCATAGGTTTGTGGATTAAATCCGGGTCTTTGATTCGATTACATTGATGTCTCTGTTTTTATGCCAATACCAAGCTGTTTTCACCACTGTAGCTCTGTAATAGAGTTTGAAGTCAGGGATGGTAATGCCTCCGGAAGTTCCATTATTGTATAGGATTGTTTAGGCTATCCTGGGCTTTTTGTTTTTCCATATAAAGTTAGTTATTGTTCTCTCAAGATCTATGAAGAATTTTGTTGGGATTTTGATGGGGATTGCACTGAATCTATAGATTGCCTTTGGTAGAATTGCCACTTTTACTATATTGATCCTACCAGTCCAGAAACATGGGAGATCCTTCCATTTTCTGGTATCCTCTTCAATTTCTTTCTTCAAGGCCTTAAAGTTCTTGTCAAATAGATCTTTCACTTCCTTTGTTAGTGTTACCGCAAGATACTTTGTGCTATTTGTGGCTATCGTGAAAGGTGATGTTTCTCTGATTTCTCTCTCTGCTTCTTTATCCTTTGTGTATAGGAGGGCTACTGATTTTTTTGAGTTGATCTTGTATCCTGCCACATCACTGAAGGTATTTATCAGCTGTAGGAGTTCTTTGGTAGAGTTTTTGGGGTCACTTATGTACACTATCATATCATCTGCAAATAACGAAAGTTTGAATTCTTCCTTTCCAATTCAAATCTCCTTTATCTCCTTATGTTGTCTTATAGCGATTGCTAGAAATTCAAGCACTGTATTGAAGAGATATAGAGAGAATGGACACCCTTGTATTGTTCCTGATTTTATTGGAATCTCTTTGAGTTTCTCTCCTTGTAACTTGATGTTAGCTGTCTGTTTGCTGTATATTGCTTTTATTATATTTAGATATGATCCTTGTATCCCTAATCTCTCCATGACCTTTATCATAGAGGGGTGTTGAATTTTGTCAAATGCTTTTTCAGCATCTAGTGATATGATCATATGGTTTTTTCTTTCAGTTTATTTATATGATGGATTACAGATAGACTTTTGTATGTTGAACCAGCCCAGCTGGTGGGATGAAGTAGGATGAAGCCTACTTGATCATAATGGATGATGGTTTTTTTTGATGTGTTCTTGGACTCGGTTTGCCAGTATTTTATTGAGAATTTTTACATCGATGTTCATGAGTGAGATTGGTCTGTAATTCTCTTTCTTGGTTGTGTCTTTGTGTGGTTTTGTTAACAGGGTAACTGTAGCTTTATAAAACGAGTTTGGCAATGACTCTTCTGTTTCTATTATGTGAAACACATTAAGGAGTATAAACAACCAGACAGGAGGTAGAGGTAGGTCAATGAGAACAGGAGAATTCTGGGAAGAGGAAAGCTCTTTCTGTAGTCCTGGCCCCACCACAGAAGAAGCAAGATATGACTGCCTCGCTGAATAAGGTACCGAGCCACGTGGCTAACATAGAGAAGAATAGTGGGTTAATATAAGTTATAAGAGTTAATAAGAAGCCTGAGCTAATGGGTCAATCAGTTCATAGTTAATGTAGACCTCTGTGTGATTTCTTTGGGATTCAATGACTGTGGGAACTGGGTAGGACAAAAACCTCTGACAACATAGACTGGTTCAACAAACTCCTAAAAAGTGAAGTGGAGTGAGTGGGTAGATAAAAACTGATTGTATTTACAGTGATTTCTAGACTAAATACTAGCATTGTATTCCTTGTTGGGGGGAGGTATAAGATTTTTGTAAATATCTTATGTTTATTATAAATAACATGGTAATTTCTTGGGAAAAAATCTCATAAGCTAAATACAAAGTCAGTTTCACTGTCAAGGAATGCCCCTTGGAGCTGTAGGAAAAAACATATAAATATTATTAGGGAGGTGGAAGACAAAGTGGAGAAGAATGATGCAAAGTCAGTGATGGAATAACACAAAGTAAATGGAGTCAGAGCAGAATAGAGAGAAAAGTTTCATAAGCTTAGATGCATTGTTCCTAGAAAAAAAAATACTCTGCAACCTAAAAACGTTAAGCAAACAAACCTAAAGAATTTCAGATGCAGGGACACTTGAAAATATTCCTGAACTCTATGTTACATTTAAAATTCTTAAAGAGACTCCTGCGATTATTGTTAGTCCTGACAAAGATGTGATGGACTATGACAAATAGCACCATGACATTTCTAGGAGTATTTGAGTTTACTCCCTGTGATACATAATTCCCAGGGAGAGTTCATGCTGTTGAAATTTGTACATATTCCACAATCTTCACAGCAGGTTCTGTAAGGAATGGTTGATGTCTCTCTTGCATCAGAGTGTTTATTCTACTGCAAATGCTGGGAACTGATTTTATGTTGGTGTAACTGAAGGCTCCTCTTCTACCCACCAGTTCTCAAATAACCACTCTGAGGCTTAATATTAATTATAAACTTTTTGACCTATTAGCTAGGGCTTAGTAATAAGTAGTCTGACAAGTTAACCTATTTCTATTATTTTATATTTTTCCATGAGACTCATGACTTATTTCTTCACATCTTGTTTCCCCAGAAGCTGCTAGTACCTCTTTGAATTTGCCTTTTCATCCTGTCCCCCTGCTTAGATTTTCCACCTAGCTATATTCTGACCTGCCATAGGCCAAAGCGGGTTCTTCATTAACCAATGGTGATAAGACATATTCACAACATACAGGAAACCATCCCACATCATCTCCCCTTTTCTGTCTAATTAAGAAGGATGGTTTTACCTTTGACATTATAAAATTATATATATAACAAAACAGGTGTCAAGCAAGAATTACGTTATAATATTTAGTGAATTTGAATCTGGCAAAATTAAAGAAAATACTCTATTATTCAATCTATCCTTGTGAGTCTAAAGTTTCATATCTATATTTTCTTTTATTATAACTAAGGAAAACTATATTTATAACTATCTAGTCTTCAACTCTATCAAAGACCCCAGAAAGATACAATATTATCTATGTAACTGGAAAGTACATTGTAAGCAACTCCCAAAACTCTAGAAATGACAGATAAATCTGGCTGCCTGAACATTCACTTAAACTCTTCTGTAATGTTAGAACATCCATGTTCAACCTAAAGACCTAGATTATCTGGCAGATTTCCCAGTAAAATAGGAAATCTGAAGGACTCTCCTGCCTATTTTGTCAAAATTCATCAGTTGCTTTCTTTTGTGTCCTGCAGAATGTCTGAGAGACTTTTCCATGAAACAGTAACCCTGAAGGACTGTCCCACCTTGTTTTGACAAGTTCAGTAGTCATTTACATTTGGGTCCTGTGTGCTCAGTTTATTTAGCGTGTTATTAAGTAGTCAAGTCAAAAAAAGTTTCTTCCCCAAATGGCTAAAGAAAACTCTGTAAGGATCATCTTCAATACCTGTCATCCTATAAGTTTGACTATTATAGATGACTATCAATTTGTATTTCTTAACAGTATATTACATTTTTAATGAGCTGCATAAACATAATATCTTAAACAAGAGTAGAAATATGCATATAGTATTATAAAATTGACTTTAAATTTGTATTAATATACAAAAATCCATATCAATGTAAGTATTTTGAGATTAACCATTGTTTTTTGGATTAAAGTAGATTTAATAATCTACCTTTTAGTCATCATTTCTATAGCATGTACCCTTTTTTTCTTTAGAAAGATATTGACTATGACCATTAATTGCTTATAACCAACCACCTTTAAATGAAAACAAATATTTATGTACAATATTTTGGGAATTAGGGTGTATTTTTACATATTATATCCTGCTGTCACTGGTAATTTTATGTGGATCCTGAAAAAACTTTAGAATTATTGCTAACTTTTGGCTGTAGTAGTCTGTGAGGCTGCATTGTCTCAGCCACTTTTCTTGAAGCTGTTTTGAATGTTGGATCACACGGTTATTGCTCCCATCAGAGACCTCTCAGGGAGTCTTAATTGATCAAATTGTACTAGCCTGGAAAGACTCCATAGCTTCTCTTATTCCATGGAAACAAAAGTAGTACCTCTCTTCCAAAGCAACATGTCCTTAGACCCAAATTTTGAAGTTAAGATACCTTTATACTGGTTTAGCTTAGCAGCCACCACAATCAAATATCTCTGTGCAGTTAGATCACAAACAGTCAAGAATTCAAAGAAAACAATAGTATAAAGAATTCAAACTAACTATGTATGTTCCATTTTTATGTGGCCCATTGTAACATTTTATTATTCTACTTCTTTTTAACAACCTCAGTTTATTATCCTTAAATTATTCATTTAAACTATGACTCTGTCTATCCTTTATCCCCAAGTCTATGTATGTTTATCAAATACACCATGACCTGTTTAGAGGCCTTTGTGACAGAATCTGTCTTTATTGTATATCTGTAATCATTTTCTGACCAGGAGAGTTTTTAAAATTGTAAGCAGGCATGGCTAGAACCAAAGCTGAAGCTTTGGTTGTTGGCTCTGTCCTGTTTGGCTTTCCAACATGATGGAGGTAGGTTCACCTCCAGCTCTGAGAACCATGCTCACCACACCTTCTAAGGATGCAGTGTGTACCATGCTGCCCACAAATCCAATTCAAGGGCTCCATAGCAGGACTACTTGAAAAAGCTATCTCTACTGACAAACACAAACCAGGAAGCTATCTCTTACAGGAGTCATGCATCTGTGTGCTGCCAGCAAACAGAGTCTCTCTGAAAACATGTGGCTGCAAAGAAGCTTCACTGGACTCAATTTTCTGTGGGTCTAGAATCATTTTTAAGGCTTTGTACATTTTATGTAAAATGTATGTGGCCCTTCTTAGTGTCATTTGTAACTTGAGGTTTCTCTCCTTCCTTCCAGTTCCCTAATAACAGCTCTGAGACTTAATATTAATTATAAACCATTTGGCCTATTAGCTCAGGATTATTTTTAACTACCTCTGAAAACTGAAATTAATCCATTTCTATTATTCTATATTTTACCACGAGGTAGTGGCTTATTACCTCACATCTTGCTTCCTCAGCAGGTGCTGGTGCCTCCTTGACTCTACCTTGTTTCTCCCTATATCCCTGATTGGATTTCCTGCCTAGATATATTCTGCCTGGCTATTGGCCAAATCAGCTCCTTTATTAATAAAATGGAATAAGACACATTCTCAGCATACAGAAGGGCATCCCACATCATGTTGGGATTATAAACAAAATCTGTATACCAAATGAATGAAATCGCAGATTTATTATAAAAAGACATCCAATGTTTGTTCCCTTGTACTTTCATACATGTGGGAATGTCTCCAATAACAATATAAATAACATAAGTCAGCTATAATGACATGTTTAAGTGTGTGCTTTTGAGTGTCACTATGCCACTGATATATTTTACAATGTTGTAATGGTTGTAAGAGACAAAGACAAGCTTTTGATAATCTTTTATGGCAGCAACTTCATAATTTATTTTAAAAAACACTGTAGAATAATACTGCCCAGTCAGAGGGCAGGGTGGAGACTTAATTGTGCATCCTGGAAGCAACACCGTGAGAGTTCAGAGATGAGATTTTCATATCATCTTGTTGACTTTTGAGAGCACAAGACAGGAGAACAACTGCATGGCACTTGGAAAGTGGAACAAAGAAACATATTTAGGGGATGCCCCGACCTAAAGCAAGGTACGTGGTTTAATCTCCCAGTAACAAGAAACCTTAGATAATTCTTATCTTAATGAGAGTCCACCAAAGAGCCAAAATAACAGACAGAAATACATATCTTTTGTTTAAATAGTTTTATTGAAAGGAAGACAATTACCAATTTCTAACCAAGTTTTGATACCAAATATTAGAGCTACTTTTAATAAATATGTCACAGAAGAGAGGAATGATTTGTTTTGCTACATTGTGCCTTCTTTCATGGATGAAACGGTCATAGAGTGACATGGTTCATTCTTAGAGCATTAAGTAAGGGCACAGAGATGAACTTTTTAGGAAGGTTTTTTTTTATTTTAAGTCCATACATAAGATAACTAGGAGAAATTAATATAAAAGAATGCAAGAATCTAAAGAAAGCTTGTTGAGATATGTGGGACAGTTTGCAGTGGTTGTCAATCTGCTGGTTTGGACTCCTTTGGCAAATCTCTTTCTCAAAAATATTTATGTTGCAATTTATAGCAGTAGCAAAATTGAAGTTATGAAGTAGCAAGCAAAGTAGTTTTATGCCTAGGAGTCAGCACATGAGGAACTGTATTAAAGGGTTGCAGCATTAGGAAAGTTGAAAAACCACTGGATAGAAGGAAGAAGGAGAAAGGTAGTAATTATATTACAATTTCAATAAACAATAAATAAAAGATGAAAAGAAGATTAAGAGAATAAAGCTATAATAAAGGATGTTTTAAAAGAAGTAGTGGAGCCATTGAGATGACTTTGTTATGAACACTTGCTCCTTTTCCAGAGGATCCCATTCAGTTTCCAATAACTAAGATTCACACCCATCTGTAAGCCATACTCCTGAGGATATGATGTATTCTTTTGACCTTTGAGGATGCACACATACACATGTAAATATGAGACCAGAAACAAATTTACATTAATAAATAATAATATTCATATCTAATTTTTTCAGTGAGAAATTTGAGTTTATTTATTATAGGGTCTAGAAATGATTCAGTCATGGAGACTATTTTTGAGACATTAATTGAATAATCATTGTTTTAGAAACAGAAGCTGAGACATTAGAATGACATTCAAGTTTCTTACTTTATTGGTAAATTAAAGTTAAACTAACAAAACATGCAGACTTTGCCTAAATGATATGTTTTAAACATTTATCATATTCTCTTTAAGCCACCTATAAACTTCTGTGCTCTAAATGAAATGTGGAAGTATACAATAAACTTCTACTCATAGCATTACCAAGTCCTTTTTTAACCATGAATGGCAAATATGCCTAATGAAATATGCATATTTTCACAAACTTACATTCAAAGTATATATCCACGCACAAAGTAATTTTAAAATGGGCAACGTACACATTATACATTGAACAATTTTAACATATTTTTTAGCCATTGTTTTTTGCTTTATGTACCTTAACTATCTCTCTATGTTAGCACACATGGATCTACTTTTACTTGTAAGATGTTTTTCTTTTTCCTTTTTCTCGTGTAAATTGGATGGGCAGTTATAAGTGCACATGTCCTGAGAGTGAATGAAGCATGCTTTCCTGTCCTTACAGTCTGTCGTGAGCCAGACCATTTGCTTTGTCCAAGGAGATGCTGGTGAGTATTATGAGTGTGGCCTGCACTGTGATTTTTGTTAGGACTTAATCCAATATGTTACTGTCTTTGTCGTGACGTCAACAACCCCCAGAGACCTGTTGCCTCCTGTAGTCTCAGAGTGACATTCGGGGAACCGATCCATAGCTACACTGTGGCCCACAATATACACACATATCTCAATATGAACTGATTTATTGATGCAGAGAAACTTAGACCTATGAGGGATAAATGCTTGTTTTTTATTTCACATGAACATAGAATATGCGCCAATGTAACAATAGTGAACAATATACACCATTTAACCTATATGTACAATATTTATGATAGAATTAAAATGTACCTCAATGGCCCCTAAATAGCTCCATTCAGCTCATGGCTTTTGAGAAGTCTGTCAATGAGGTTTATTACTTCATCAATGGATTCATTAATTCAGGAATCATAGCTGAAATGTTGTGAATTACACATGAATGGTTAATAAATGTGGCATATTGGATATAATTATAATATCAATATACTTCAACGTTCTAGAGTATCTTATGATGGGATATTTGTTATTACCATATTTCTATTTTTAGATTAGTCATTTAGGGAAATTATTTAGAACAATTTAGATATTCTCTGAAATTGCTTTATATATTGATTATTTTTCCATAGAACCTGCTTACCTGTCTGGACTGTTTATTCAGATCTTGGAATAACACATGAAATTCCCAAAATGTCACTACCGTTGTAGTTGAGCCAGAGAAAATTTTAACATGCATTATCAAGTATGAAAACAGATTTTAAACTGAAGATAAAATACAAAAGAAACGCACCATGAGCAGAGGTGAAATAATGTGGGGAGATGAACTACAGAAAGCTGAAAAATGACATTAAGTGCTCAAAATAGTTGAGAAAAAAGAATTTAATGTTTTCCCAGTTACAATTTTATTGCCTCAATATTATTTGAATACCAAAATTAATGTGTTTATGCAATGAGGAATGCGCCGGCTCCACTGATCGCACAAAGTGAAGCATATGATTGGTTTCAGCATTAGGAAATGAATACTGTATGAATATAATGATTTCAGATTGTCTAGCAAATTGATGGATCTTGCTCATAAACTTGTAGTTAGATATGTGATTGCATATATGGCTTGTTTTAAGCATGGAATTGAATTATCTCCACATTTTTCTAATTGTGCTTTCAAAATGAAGGCCCACTGGGTAAACAAGCATGGGATTCACCACCTGCAATAGATTATAAATCGCTATTAAATAAGTAGGAAGGTTATTCTGTAAAAATTCATAGAAAATTCACTTTCGAATGATAGAACAGATATTTCCTGAGTCTTTTCTCTGTTTACATGCCTTCATATTTTATTGTATTTATTTATGACTTTTATGGTTATCCATATGTGCAATGGTAAGACTTGCCTTTTCCAAAGAACAGGCTCATTTTTGATGAGGTTCTAAAGTCAAGGAATCTTGGTTTAATTCACACTATTCTCTGTTTTCCAACTTCCATCAGAACTTTGCTTTCTTTCTTGAGCAGAAATTGTTCCATACCTTGAATATTTGTGGGACCTGGAGAGTTTGAAACAGGTCTGTGTCTAGAGAGCAATGACATAAGGATGATTGTCCAATTCATTTTTCCACTCTGCTCAGAAAAGCGCATATCTCGTGGTTGGAAATACAGTGTAAGTTCAGGTTAAAGACCCAGATTCCCCTGGAACCTTAGCTGTGGAAATAATATATCCTGAGCACACTGGGCTGAATGGTGTTCTACACCACTGTCATGTTTCTCACTCTCTTCAATTTGGTTTTGCTGAACTGATTTTATGCTCCAAAGGTAGGATTATGCTCACAAAAAGGAAGATATAACCTTTGATCTTCCCTGTTGATAGATTTTGGGATGGTGCTGTGAGGACCACCATTTTTAAAAGATTTATTATCTTTTTAATTATGTGTACCCATTTGTGTGTCTCTCTGTGTGTGTATGTGTATGCACATGTATATGCATTTGCATTCAGGTGTAAGTGCGTGCACATGGGTGTAAGTGGCGGGGTGTGTCAGTTCTCGTATGAGCATAGATGCCTCAGCAGTTCAGAAGCTGGCGTTGAATTTCAAGGGCCTAGGGTTATAATCAGATGCAAACGGTTAGATACTGATGCTGGGAAAGGAACTCAGAACCTCTCCCACAAATGTTTATGGTCTTAACCACATCGTTCTAACTTCTAAATCACCTTTGAAATGTTGAATGTTCTCTGGGAAAAAAACCTACAAGTTTCTGCCAACTCACATCAGGAACATACATCAAATCCAGAAAAAAAAATCATAACCAGGAAAGCTGGTTTGAAGTGTTAGGGATTCCTTCCCCATAACTGCCTTATTTGCATAGAATATCTTCCTCCAGCACAAAGACTAAAACTGGTGTTCACACTCCCCTCCAAGCCTGTTCATATAAAGGCTTTGGGGCAGCAATACAAGGTAGGGGCTGTAGTTCCCAACTCATTTGCAAATAGTTATTGGGACAATAGTATTACAGATATGCAGCAGATGGCTGAGCCTATCCTCCGCTACTCTTGAGTGGTAAGAGTAAGCGTACTTAGGGAAGAAGCCAACACAAGTTCTGGATTCTGTAGTTTACCCTAGGAGAAACTATCTTCATTTGAAACAGATGTTAAGAGGCTTTACACCTAACGTTTCTACTGAAGACAAAGAACATTTTAATATACTTCTTTAAACTTAAGGCAGCTTATACACATCAGTGAAACAAACATAGCTTTTGAGTTGGCTACATTTGTAGTGAGATGTTTTTAATTTGTGAGATCTTTATGATAAAATTTTAATTTAAAAAGACAAGTAACAAAGGCATGCATACTTGAGGAGATCCACGTCTCTAATAAGAGGAGAAACTTCTAACAAGACATTTACCAGAGTGAACGAGGGTAATCGATACATCAGGATTCTCCTAGAATCAGAACCATCCTTGGAGACTTAAAGCACTGAGCATCTACAAAAACTGAATCAATGGAGCCACTGGTACTCTAGGCTTTCCCAAAAGGAATTGCACAATCAAAGTTTATTGGTAAACCCATTCCTAGATGTGTTTGATAAAATAGAAGACAATGTAGAAATATTAACAATGAAAGATATCATCAGGGAGAATCTAGATAAGGTTATGTATACATCCTTACAGATTGGGAGATTGCTCACACGGGGCTTTTGCAGGAGAAACCCTGGATCTTAAATAGAGCATGTGTATGGAGTTCACTGAAGGAGTACAAAGAGTCAGTGCATGGACACAATGAGACAGTAGGAACAATTAGCCCTAAAGCAGAGGGATCGATATTCAAAATTGATAAATCAAAAGGTACGAATAAAGAAATAAAAGATGTTCTAATTAACAGACAGACTGAAAGTCAGACAAATATGACAGGAAAAAGGAGGAAAGAGATAAGAGTGGGAGGAAAAAGGAGTGGGATAATATAGATACATTGTTACTAAAAGCTTGAACGTGGCCTTGGAATGTAGAAGCATCGTTAACATCCACCGCTAGATTATGTCACCATTCTGTCATAGGCATATTAGGAGATTAAGTACCTGAGATTATGCCGAAACAAATTTATTGTTTATTTACTTACTAATTTATTTATATGCATGCTTGTGTGTGAGGGCTGTGTTTGCATGTGTGTGGTAGACCATGATATGTCTATGCAGGTCAGAGGACAATGTGGAGTGAGTTATCTCCTTCTAGCATGTGGGTTACGGAGATTGAACTCTTGTCCTCCGGCATGGCAGCAAGAGACTTTGCTCACTGAGCCAACTCACCAGCACCCAAACAGTTTGTTTTTGAGGGTTACTCATTCAGGAAAAAAAAATCGTAAAGGATTGCTATAGCTCCAACACTCTAAAAGTTGATAAGAGAATTAGCATTTTGCGGAAATCTGCAAGTTGGCTCTGCTAATCTCACAGAATTACAGAGAAATACATAAAACAGTAGGATGCAGTCAGTTTCAGACCCCAAACAGACATCTACGAGTGTTAAAAGGCTGAACAATCTGTAGTAACAGATGTATTTGTATATTTGTCCTGCGTTTTATTTCACCACATATGGCTTTGTATTACCACTGAGCCTGAGTGCTGTTCCGCTGCTGCTGTGGCTGTAGTCAAGGCAGGAATGCCATTTATACACATGTTCCCACCCAGGTGCTCCAATTATATCTGACTTTGTCTATTTTTCCTATGACATTTTGTTATAACGTTAGGTCACCAGAGGCAGTGAACAGCAAAAAGCACCGAGAAAGATTTTCATCAATTCTCCGTAACAGACTGACTTCCATAGAATGTATGGAACCATGCACCATCTATATTCAATATTTTATTGAAAGATTTCAGAATAGGAAAAACCCTGTGTATATGCACACAGTTGGCCACATCCTCTAGGGTTTCCAATTCTTGCAAAACCGGTTCAGTTCCACACTTTCCCCCAATCTTGCTCTTGGCTGTCACATTTCACTTGGATAGAAAACTGAAAACAAAAGCTGGGGCCAAAAACCACTGGCTTGGCCTCAATAAATGTCAGTTATTGAATTCAGAAACTGGGAACAAATGGTTCTGCTTTAACAAAGCGGGTAGTAAGGGATTAAAAGTGGACAAAATGAATTTCATAGGTCAACACAGTGGAAGTTATCATGCTGCACAATATAGTGGATTTTTATAATTGTCCAGCCTTGTTTGATAGGTTCTAGTTGAACATAGGAGTGCAGGATAGTCATATATCCTTGGTCTGTTGTGACTTGAAATCATTTCCCACTCGGTTGTTAAGTTAGAACCTTTAAGGAGGCAAGTCCTAAAAAGGGTCTCTTTGAACATACTCTTCCACTGATAAATAAAACGCTGTAAATCAACACAAACACACCAAAATAGTAAGTAGTCTTGCCTCCTCCTTCCTGGTCACAGTGAAGAAGAGGGTCTGAGATTCTGTAGAAATCAATACATGTGAAACTTATATTAGTCACATTAATGAAACCTTTTAATCTTGAAAAGATTGAATCTAAGCTCTGATGCTCTAGGGAAAATGGGATGCAGAATATTTTGTACGCAGCTCATCTGATTCCTCTCTTACCCCATCCTCTGCTACTAATGATCAAAAACACACTCAAGTTGCATCCACTTGAACTGACCAATTTATTTCAAATTTCTCAGTGATAGATTTTTAAATTATCCCTATTAAATGCTAGAATTAGTGCTATAAAAGGCTCTAGATATCACTTGGTGGAAATATTGTATTCTCAAGTGGAGAACCAATCATGACATAATTTTATAAAGTATCTCCTGTATCTCTCAAACTTTTAGACTAATAACTAGTAAATTATGTTACTTCTGTGGTTGAAATACTGATAATTGACTCAAAATACAAGAAATATTTTATGTGTGAGTATTTCTGCTCATGCAACATGAGTCATTCAAAGGCAAAATTTACAAGAATTAATGATGAAAGACATATTCCTGTAATTGTCACAGTATAAAAATATTTTTGATACATTTACTTAGTATCATATTGCATATTTTTCATCTTGGACATGCTTTGTTTTAACAAGAAAATATTATTTCACACACTCAGATTTTTATTATTTTGTTTTATATGCTTGTAAATATGGAAGATATAAATATAAAACACAGTAGTCAGAGACAATTCCAGAGTAATTATTTTATATGTTCATTTTTAATAAATAATAGATGTAGACACTTCACATTTGTAAAGATTGAATAGGTGTGGTGTGTCTCATTCAATTTATTTTAATGCCAGTATACTCACAAGTGTCTATATATGTATGTAACCTAAAATCCCACAAATATCAGAAAAATATAAAGTATACATAAAAATTTTTCTAACAGTGAAATAATACGACCATAGGTAATGATCAAAATGTAATGTAAAAATAATTCATTCTGATGTTCTTATGTTATTTCTTTCTTAATTAAAGGATAGAAATATATGTAGGCTTAGAAGAAAAAAGAGAAATGATAAAGTCCTTAAAATAAAAAAGAAAGAAAGAAAGGGTAGAAAGAAATATCTGCGTAGTTTTAAGAAAATAACAAGCAAATTTGGAAAGATTCCAATGAACTGAGCAACCAAATTGGTGCTCATAAAATTTAATGAGTTTTGTAATAGCTTATAAGTAATATGTAAAAGAATCATTCTTTAAAAACTGTGTTTTGATAAGATGTGAAAACTGTTGTAATATTAACATGTATGTGTGTTACTAGCATGTATGTATTTTATGAGGAAAGGCAAATACAGACACAGTAAGTATAGCTCTGTTTTGAATTGTGCGTTTCTTCCCCAAACTTAAAATTAAAAAAAAAACTGAAGCAAACAGATGTGCCCGCTTATATGTTAGATTAAGCTGTATGTGTATTTAAGTATTTTCAACAGTGCCTGTTCTCTTAGGACTATTTTATAATGTATTTTATAATTTTAATTTATTTCATCTTCTTAAGTAATTTAGTTATTCATAAAGTATACTACCCTCATGACTATAAATATTTAGACTCTAGTTTTCATAGCTTCATATATATTTCCAGGCATATTTTTCTAAACATCTTCAATTTCAATCTATTTATTCAAGCAATTGAATAAAATGTTAAAGGATGTATTTTTATCTTTATATCTGTGTACATGCATGGGTATATTTAGGACCCTAGGAAGGTCAGAAGAGAGTGTTGTGTCACCAGGATCTGAAGCTACTACAAACTGTAAGCAGTACCCACTGTTTGTACGGGAAACCAAATCTGGGTTCTCTAGAGTTGCAGCAAACTCTTTCCAGGCCCTAAAGATACTAATTTATTAACTCAAGATACAACTTCAATTCTTTGACATTCCAAGTTAAAACATTTTCTTCGTTATTAAAGTATTGCCATTTGAGCATAGCATCCAACAGACATGCTGCTTTTGTCCGACATGTGAAATTGTCCACTTGCTATCCATAAAATTACAATGCAGTTTGAAGTGGATTGCTCTACATTTCATTCCATAAGCCTGATCCGGCATTATACTCAGTAAAACTGTGAGTGGTTGGGAATTAGACAGCTCATTGTGCTTTCAAATCAGCAGCAATTGCATAACAGATAGTTCATAAATCAGTCACCAACACTTCCACCCTGGTAATTTTAAAGCTATGTGTATAACTTTAGCAACAACCTATGGAGTTGTTTTGGGTGTTGTTGCTGAAATTAACACATTCTAGAGTCATTTAGGAAGAGTGACAAGGATAAATGATTTAGATCAAATGAACTGTGTACGTGTCCTGTAGAACCTTGTCCTTTATTTGTGGATGTCAGTATACCTGCCCTATGGTTGAAGGTACCATTCCTCAATCAGGAGTTCCTAAAGAGCACAAAAGAAGACAGAGGTGAAAGCAAACTAGCAAGCTCATAAGGATATGTGTGCTCTTGTGTGTGCATGTGTATGTGTGGTGTGCACATTTGCATGTAGATCTCTTTGTGAGTATGTATATTGTATGTGTGCTCACGTGTGCGAGTTTATCTGTGTTTTTGAGAGTTGGTGTGGGGAGAGTATCTGCTTGAGTTCCTGATTGGACTTCCTGAGAAGGAATGGCTGTAAGCTGGAATCAGAAGGAACACAAACCTTGTCATCAAATATATGTCACAACGCCATAAATAAAATGATCAGTTCTCAATCATCTGCTTAGAATTCAAAGAGATGCATAGACAAAAATAGAAGGGAACCATCTTCACATACACTGGTAATGAAAGTGGCTAGTGAAATGAAGGCTGCATACGAATAACATGGAATAATGACACTAAGATATCTTCCCCACTTAACAAATTCAAGCTGCTTTTCACAATTGTGAGATCCAACTAAAAACATAGTTAAAACAGATGCATTTAAATGAACCAATGTAGAAACATTAAGCAATTACTAAGCAGAGAAACTTCAAGGTGATTAAATATGATTAAAAGTTATTTCTCGGAAAGTCTAATCTGCCATGCACAATCTTGAGAAACGTGATTATTAATGTGATGAAAGAACAAAGGGACAGGCAAAGAAATCAAAGGGTGATTACATATAATAAAATCAATTACCAAAAATAGATACATAGATATGTTTAATTCTAGGGAAACATTATCTGCAATCACCAGTAGTTGGTGGACCTAATGCAGCAAACAGCATTATACAACAGCTGTGAAAGATGAACGTGATCCACCCTCCCTTGCTCTTGATATTAAAGAAATGGTCTTGACATTTTTCGCTAGTGAGAAATTTTCTGGTTGCTTTTTTTCCTCGAAATTAACAAAATCCCCTTCAGTTTCTAGCTTGCCAAAAATGCTTTGACTTTATCCAGTTCTGGACTGCATTATTTGGGGGCAATTAAGTTATCTTTAGTTTTTAAATAGTTAGGGCAGTGGATTTTATGCTGCTTTGCTAATCTCAAAAATCTATCATTTATTTTTACAATCAATCATGTTTCAAGGTTCTTTTGTTCTTGATACAGTAGAAAAGTTTTTATAAGATTCATTTCAGACTTTGGAAATACTGAAATCTTTCAGTTGCTGATTTAATAAACACCCAGATAAGTGACTTTTCCCCTCAGAAATGGACTGTGAAAATCTGATTTTTATCGCAGTCTTGGAGCATTTATAGTGCAGTAGGGACTATGCTCATTCAAATGTGACAGAATAACTTTTTGCATTTACGTGTGTGAGTGAGATTTTCAATAATTATTATTTTTCATCCTTGTCTTTTGATGCAAATTTTTTTTTAGTGTTACAACTATTAGTATCTAGCAATCCTTTCAAATGCTTTAGAATGGTCTGTGTTTAGTTATGTATTAATTTTGGATAGATCTAACAAAATATCAGATTCTGGAGAATTTGTAGTCATTTTAATTATTCTTAATGTACCATTTAAATTATTTCAGTAGGTCATAATTTACATATAACAAATTTGCTGGGTTGTGCTTCTGTTTCAGTCCAACTAGTAGTCTCTCATCAAATACAGTGCTATTCAAAATTCCTTGTTATCTTATAACCTTGGATTGTAGTCAAGCCAACTGAGTTGTTAACATCGACTGCCCTCTTTAAAAGGCTTTCCTGGAACATGTTATTTTGATTAAAGTTTGTGATAATATAATTTCATCATTGCAGATTATTTCTGTAATATTGCATGACTTCATTTTACTTTTAGTATTTAATCAACATTTGTTTGTTTCATTTTTTCTTTTATTAAAAATAGATTCTTTTCTCATACAATATGTAGTTTCTCTCCCTTTATTCCTCATAGTTTCTTCCTGCCTTCTCTCTTCTCTAGATTCACTTTCCTTCCATCTTTTCTTAGAAAAGAACAGGCTTCTAAGAAGTAACAATCCAACATGACAAAATAAAATAAAATAAGATGAAGCAAAAACTATCTTACTGAAGTTGCAGAAGGCAACCCAATAGGAAGAAAAAGTCCCTAGGGGATGAATAGGAGTCACAGACCCACTTATTCTCAGAGTTAGGGATTCCATAAAAATCCTAAGTGAATAGCTATAATATGTACAGAGAGGACCCGGTGCAGACCCATGTAAGCTCCGTGCTTGCTGCTCCAGTGTCATCTCATATGTCTTGCTTAGTTGATCTAGAGGACCTGGTGTACTTTTCCCTTCTGGCTCTTACACTTTTTTTTTCTTTTCTTTGGTGGGTTTCCCTGAGCTCTGAGGCAAGGAATTTGATTGAGACCTTCAGTTTAGTTGCTTCTTGTGGAGTGGGCCTTAGGCCAAATCAGATATCGTTTGCTTTTCTTTTGGCTATCTGCTTTCCATTTTCTTGGAGTCAATTACTAGTCTTTTAATTTTCTGCATTATTCTATAGTACTACTTTAAAGAGACATTAATTCCCTGTTAAATAATTTTACTCTATCATCATAGATTTGTTACCCAATACTATTTTAGTTCATTGTTAAATGTTTGATAGTTTTAATGATAGTATGTTTTGAGTTATTTGGAATTAATGAATAATTTTATAGTTTTTTTTCTACTCATTTGTTCATCTCTTACTTTTACTTAACAATATTAGAAAAAAACATTATTTCATATGTTCAACGCTCAAATATGGCTTAGGAGCCGATTTTGTTTTTCCAATTTTCTAAATTATTTTCTTGTCTTATAGTTTATTGTAGAGTAATAGCATTTTTGACACTTGTCCCTCACCCCTCCACCTTTCTTTTAGAAGTACTCTCTTTAGTAACTATTAAAGTCTGAAATTTTAATCTCCAGCCTTCTATCAATGTAATAAACCTTTTTTTAGGATGCCAGTAACATTTTAATGTCATTTGGGTTAAAGGAAATAGCTATAACAGAATTTAAAATGATGGGAGACAGATTTCATTAAAATACATTTCTGCAAAAAGCCCCACAGAGCTGAATACAAAGGGGACCAACCAATGACTCAGTCAGCAAGGGTCACCTTGTCTTCAGTCAGAATGGAAGCTGACATGAAGTGCCAAATTATGGGATGGCAGGACAAAGTAGTGTTACTCAGCCTGCCAAGAAACTAACCAGGTAGATCAAGGATTACTTTAGGTAAGATGAGAAGATGGGCAGACACATTATTTCTAAAGGTAGCCTCAGCTTGAGGACTCCCATCCATTGCTGGTGGGAATGCAAACTTGTTCAACCACTCTGGAAATCAGCATGGCAGTTTCTCAGAAAATTGTGAATCAACCTGTCTAAGAACCCAGCAATACCACTCTTGGGCATATACCCAAAAGATGCTCAATCATTCTACAAAGACATTTGTTCAACTATGTTCATAGTAGCATTATTTGTAATAGCCAGACCTGAAGAAAAACCTAGTTGTCCCTCAGGCAAAGAATGGATAAAGAAGTACTACTCAGCAGAAAACAACTACAACAAAACAAAAACAAAAAACAATGACGCCTTGAATTTTGCATGCAAATTGATGGAACTAGAAAACACTATTCTGTGTGAGGTAACACAGACCCAAAAAGATGAATATGGTGTGCACTCACTCATAAGTGGATACTAGTCATAAACAAAGGATATTGAGCCTATAGTTCATGATCCTAGAGAAGCTAAGTAACAAAGCGAACCCTAAGGAAAACACATGTAGAACTACCTGAAAAGTTAAAATAGACAAGATCACCTGACAAAATTGGGAGCATGGGGGTGGAGGAAGAAGGGAGAACTGAAGGGGAAGTGGAAAAGAGAAGGGGAGGGACTAGGAGAATTTGAGGGATGAGCATAGTCGAGATGGAGGAAGGACAGAGATGCCAGCAAGAAAATAGATACTTGATTGAGGGAGCCATTATGGGGTTAGCAAGAAACCTGGCTTTAGAGAAGTTCCCAGGAATCCACAAGGATGACCTCAGCTAAGACACTAAGTAATAGTGGAGAGGGTACATGAATTGGCCTTGCCCTGTAGTCAGACTGCTGAATATCTTAAATATCACCATAGAACCTTCATCCAGCAACTGATTGAGACATAGGCAGAGACCCGCTTCAGAGCACTGAAGTCCAGTTGAAGAATGGGAGGAGTCAGAATATGAGCAAAGAGGTCAAGACCATGATGGGTACAACCACTGAAAAAGTTTACCTGAGCTATTGGGAGTTCACCAACCCCAGCTGGACTGGGAAAGAACAAGCATTAGAACCAAACTCATCCCTCCAAATGTTGTTGGCAGCCGCACGGCTGGGGCAGACTGAGGATCCACTGGCAGTGGCACCAGGATTTATCTCTACTGCTTGTACTGGATTTTTGGGAACCTGTTCTCTCTGGTGGGATACCTTGCTCAGCCTAGATATGGTAGGGATGGCCTTGGACCTTCCCCAAAGCAATGTGCCTTACACTCTCTGAAGATTGCATAGGGGTGGGATGGGGGAGTAGGTGAAGGGAATTTGAGGAGGGGAGGGTATGGGAACATGGATTGGTATATATAATGAAAAAAAGATAGTTTGTTTTCCTTTTTAAAAAAAATTAAAATAGTAATAGTAATAACCTTAAGGGTAAGTGGTTTCCGGAAAGACTGACTTTACCTGAAAAAAAAAAAAGAAATATTATAGAGAATACAGATTGTTAATTATAGGGGTCATCCACGGAGGGTGGTGCAGAGATAGCATTCCAAGTCTAGATGTGTGACAGGACTTGTGTGGATAAATGAATCTGGATCCTGAGGGAGATGGGACACTTCTAATTTTACTGTCTCCTAGGTAAATAGGATAAAATTCTTCTGTTTCAAAATGAGGATGGAGGTTGACCCGGTGGCATGCACCTGTAATCCCCATATTCCAGAAGCTGTGGCAGATGAACCAAGAGTTTCGAGCCAGCCTGGGCTATAGAGTGTGACCTGTCTCAAGACAATAAGAACACCAGCAGGAGACCAAAATGGAAAAACCAAAACACAAACAAGAAAAGAGAATGGAAAGAGGCCAAAAATATGGACAGGCTTATGTGTAGCTCTGATTCTGATACCAAGTCAGAATAAATGTATGTTGTCTTTTTCTCTTTAATTTTAATCCCCAAGAAAACCCCTATTTTAACACATAGATGAAATATTTAGGGACCCTTTAGTTTCTCGGAAATGAAACTTTTCAATCCCTCAATTATGGTCTTAGGAATTTACAAACTACAGTCAAATTGAAGATATTCTTTTATTAACACATGTAATGAAATTGGCCTGAGCTCTCAAAACTTATAAAACATTATTAATTCATTTTAATGTACATTAAAAGGATATAATACAAAAATGCTTCCGATTAGACATCAAGATATCTAGTTGTTTTTTTCTTTTTCTTTTATTTTTGTGACTGGGTTTCTCTGTGTAGCTCTTGTTGGTCTCCAACTCAGAGATCCACCTGCCTCTGTCTCCCGAGTACTGGAATACAAGGCATAGGCCACCATGTCTTGAGATATCTATGAGTTTTAAATTGTTCCCATTGTTGTACTTTTTACATGAGCATCCGTGAGCTACCTAAGAAGCAATGTGATGTAAGAAACCACTGTGAAACTCAATAATATTATAAACAGTTTCACCTGGGAATGGTGGATGGCGATTAGACTTAGTTCATTTTGGCTCCAAACTTCCAATTATCTCAGATCCTCTCCACATCTCCCTTTTTTGAAGTCAAGCACTGTTGATGACAGAAATTCAGAAAATAAGTGCAATGGATAATATATTTTGCCTCTATCTAGAGGAATTATGCTAGTGATAGACAAAACAAACAAACACATTCAAAGTTACTAAAGTAAACTAAACAGCAACAGGAACAAAATAAACAGGAGAGGATAATATTGGGAATGAAACAATTCACCATATTTTCATGAGATGTGATCAAATTTTAAAAGTTATGAGAACTTAATATTTGATTTTATTTGAAAAAGTGAAGGTTTTAAATGACAATGATATCAATATTTAAATAATCCTTTAAATAGTTATGAAAGAGGTAGTATTTGTCTATCTAAAGAGCAGAAAAAGTCGGTCTGACGACTTTCAACTGTTGAAAGCTCATTCACTTTTTGTTCCTTATAGAAATTACAAGATTTGAGTATCTAATTTCTTAATTAAATTAAATAATTTAAGAAATGCATTTTAGCCAGGAGATGCTGGCACATGCCTTTGATGCCAGCACTCTGGAAGCAAAGCCAGGCAAATCTCTGTGAGTTCAAGGCCAGCCTAGAAAGTTAATTCCAGGACAGCCAATACTGTTACACAGAGAAACCCTGTCTCAAAAAAAAATAAAAAATATTTTAAGTGAAATAAAGCAGAAACAGAAGCATCCAGCACGTCCATTAGATACCGGATATGTGGAATTTTATCTCCTTAAAGCTGAGTCAGGAATGTTGGTTACCAATGGAAGCCAATGGGTGTGTTGGGGAAGATGGAGAAAGAGACAACAAAAAAGAATTGTCTGGTTCTATTACAGTTCAGAAAGGAAGGAACTGTGGCTGCATATTTAAAAGTAGATTGATAGCAAAAAGTAAACTGAATTATATATTCAAAAAAATCAGGGGAAAAATAAATGTTTTACCTGTAAAGAAATGGTAATTTTTTTCATATTCTTTTATTTTTCATTCAAAAATTTACATTTCCTCCCCTTCTCCCAGTCCCCTCCCGCTCCCCTACTACCCCTCCTCCTTCCCCCTGCTTCCTTAAGAGGGGGCAGAGTACCCTGCCCTGCGGGAAGTCCAA
Organism: Ondatra zibethicus; assembly: GCA_004026605.1. Classification (NCBI taxonomy): domain Eukaryota; kingdom Metazoa; phylum Chordata; class Mammalia; order Rodentia; family Cricetidae; genus Ondatra; species Ondatra zibethicus. The sequence continues at coordinate 4,142 of PVIU01003939.1, read as the reverse complement.
GGCCCTCCCTCCTCCATCCCAACCTAGGAAGGTGTGCATCCATATAGACTAGGTTCCCAAAAGCCAATACATACAGAAGAGATAGGTCCTAGTGCCATTATCATTGGCTTCTCAGTTAGCCCCCATTGGCAGCCACATTCAGAGATTCTGGTTTGATCATATGTTCATTCAGTCCTGGTCCAGCTGGTTTTGGTGAGCTCCCATTAGATCAGGCACACTGTCTCAGTGGGTGGACCAGCCCCTCGCAGTCCTGACTTTCCTTGCTCATCTTCTCCCACCTTCTGCTCTTCCACTGGACCTTGGGAGCTCAGTTGATTGCTCTGATGTGAATGTGGGTCTCTGTCTCTATCTCCATCCATCGGACGTAATTTCTATGGTGATGATCAAGATATTTATCAGTGTGACTATGGGACAAGGCTAATTCAGGCACCCTCTCCTCTGCTGCCCAAGTATCTAGCTGGGGATGTACACACTTACACGAAATAATAACCTTTGTGTTGGGATGAAAGATTAAACACTCATTTAATCTAGCTTAGGTTCTGTTTGTTTTCCATTAAAAGGGAAAGTCTTTTCAAGCACTGTAGGTTATTTATATTTGTTTTGTTCCAGTTATAAGATCAAGCAGAGCATTTGAGCTTATGGTCCTTACTATTTTGAAAAATAATTGCATTAAGTAAACTGTTGAAATAAAAATGAAAATAATTTAAGAGGTAATACATTAAATTAGACTATTAATTTCTTCCCTAATTGCAACTTCAAAGTGGTCACAGTAGAAATGTGTTTTTTAAATGTAGTAGATCAAGTTTTGTTTCATTCAAGTATTATGCATAAATCTTTGTCAAATTTTAAGTTTATCCAAAGCACACAAAAGAAGAATATTAATAACTTTGGAGCTACCATGACTGCATTTTGTTACATCCATCTATTTCCCATGAAACATTTTCAAATTTCATAAGGAACTGGGTTAGTTTGAACATGTGTGAATGACAAAATATTATTCCACAAATATATTAACAAATTAATCCCTAGAACCTGTCCAGTATTTCACATGACAGAAGTAACTGTATGTCTGAATGAGCTTCAGTGGTCCTAAAGCTGAGCCTCTTTTAGATTTTTCTAAGATGACTAGCTCTAGTCCCGTGATCCTTAGACAACAGAAGAAGCATTTGAGCGGAACAGACAAGGACAGAGATATAACTAAGAGCTGTCAAAAAGAAATTCAAGTCTGTGGGTTTTAGAGACAAGACAGAAGAATAGCGAAGCCTAATAACAGAAGGAGGAGGTGAAGGATGTATCCCGGGTGCTTACATACATGTTGATTTTGAATTTGTCATGTTTATAAGACTCCTGACTTTCATACATATAAATGTATACATATACATATATATATAAATGTGTGTATATGCATGTATATATTTTATTTGTGAGTCACATGATCCTTAGATAGCAGAGGAAATAATCTAGCTGACCTGACTTAAAAAGGAGAAGTGACTAAGAGACATCAAGAAGAATTTAAACTCTAGGAGCTTTTGATACTAGATGGAAGGAAAAGAATGTATATGTATACTGTTTCAAGTTTCTATAGGTTCATTAATTTGTACTTTGTTTCAGTTTGTTATAGTGGCAATAGAAAACTGAAAAACTACATCATATTTCTAAGAGAAATATTGCCTTATGCAGTTATGTTTAGCATAAAAAAATCTTTGTATTGAGTAATAAAAACTGAATTCTATTGTGTTTTGCACATCACAAACACTGTTAAATTTCCTTGGGAGAAAAAGCATATGTAGAGTCTTAACCTGCCCAAATTCCTCTATGGAGATTGGTCTACTGTTTATAGAAGAATCTTCTGAAGTGGGAAAAATGCACATAAAATTTGCAATGAAAATTTCCGTTGAGATTTCATGATCAGAACCACCATAGCTCCTGAAAAAAAAATTAAAATTCTTCCAAGTGGTAAATTAAAATCAGTTATAGACGTTATTTTTCTGTGTTTAGAGAAACTATTGATATGGAAACTTCCACTTTTATCCAAGAGGTTGTCTTTCTCTACACTTAGAATATGGAAGTATCGCTAGAATCATATTTCTGAATAATACTTGCAAACTATAAATTTTCATAAACTTGAGTCTAATAATAGTTGCAGAGGTCATACTTATAAGAAAAACACTAAAAACACAGAAATAAAAATTTTATTGGTCTTATTTTTTAAATCAACACAGTGAACTATGACAAATTATTAGTCATGGAACAAGGACTGCTATTTTAGCTTAAACATGTACAATAATACACTGTAAAATTCATAAACTAATACAATCACTCAAAATTAAGGATATGATAGATTTTTATCATAATCATGCAACAATGTTATTAAACTTAAATTTCATACTTACAGAGACAATTCAAATTTAGACTTTGTTTCCTCATCTTGTATAAATCATAGTTATTTGTGGTTTAAATTTAAAGTTATGTCAGTAATAGAGGTTTAAAGAAGATGTGGAAATTATGTCCATAATACACACACACACACACACACACACATATATATTAAAACAACTTCAGATATAGAGATGTTTAATTTAAAACTATATCAGTAGCAATATATAATTTATATACACAAAGATCCATAATTTATGCATGTTTTATTTTTTCATTGTTATTGACCTTTGGTGATTATATCTCATTTATAATTAGTAAATAATTTAGTTACAACATGTTTAAAAAACTCAATATGAATGATTTTCTGGAGTAACAGAAGATACAGAATGAATCTATGAATCTAGAAAGAGAATTCATTATGACTTAAGGTCTCTGGTCCTCCTAACCCAAGAATGGCTGCCTATGAATGAAAGTTCCAAGAATCCAGTAGTTGTTCATCTACTAGTGTCTCAGTAGGTCTTCAGGATATATTGGATCTTGAAGAGATCGGCTGTAATACCAGTAAAGCAAAGGGCTTGTCAGCAAGTGCAAAAGCAAGCAGGCAAAGAAAGAGCTTCCTTCTTCCATGACCTTTATATACGTTGCTAGCAGGTGTGGTCCAGATTAAAGATCAACTTTCCCAACTAGTTAGGAAAAAAACTCCCTCACAGGTGTACCCAATTGTTTGGGTTTTAGTTAATTTCAGATGTAGTCAAATTGACACTCAAGAGCAGTTGTCAGAGAAAGTAAACCCATGATAAGGCTCTCTTATGTTTTTGTTTCTCTTGTTGTTTAGAACTTCTTTGATACTGCTACCTTAGAGCAGGCAATTTTTTTTTGTTATCTCTGAATTTGCTATTTTTACTTAAAATCATATTGCTGAAGGGAAAGGACTAACTTTACAGAAAGAAAATCTTGCAGACACCATTTAGAGAACTTCATCAGCTGTGGGGCAAATCATGTGCTTGATATGGTGCAATAAAAAGAACATAGCCAGCCAGTCGGTGCTAGTGCGCCCCTTTAGTCCCAGCACTCAGGAGGCAGAGACAGGCAGATTTCTGTGATTTTAAGGCCACAGTCTACAAAGTGAGTTCCAGGACAGCCAGAGCTACTATACAGGAAAAACTGTTTCCGAATACAAAATTAATAGCAAAAAAAGACAAAATTAAACAATAACCACAGCCCTGCTTCCAGAAGAATCTTACCAAAAGATAATAGCCCTAATCATAATAAATCATCTGACAAATTCATATTTGCCAACGTTCTATGAAATATTCTATGGTAACCTTTGAAAGCCTAAATCTCACAAAAAGTCAAATAAATAAGAAAGAATTATTCTAGACAAAGGAAATTAGTGAGGCATGACGTCTGAAAGGTAGTTTGCCCTGAAAGGTAGTTTGAAAGAATCAACACAACTGCAGCAAGATTTGAGCATCCTGTGGTGACTAGATGTCACTGTTGCTTTCTGATTTTTGATTGTCAAACCAGAGGATGCCTTTGTTTGTGGAAAATATATCCAAAAATATTCTCTCATCCATTGCTGGTGGGAATGCAAACTTGTGCAACCACTTTGGAAATCAGTGTGGCGGTTTCTCAGGAAATTGGGAATCAACCTACCTCAGGATCCAGCAATACCACTCTTGGGAATATACCCAAGAGAAGTCCAATCATACTACAAAAGCATTTGTGCAACTATGTTCATAGCAGCATTGTTTGTAATAGGC
>PVIU01003938.1:93817-135591 GCA_004026605.1 Ondatra zibethicus | reverse complement strand
AGGGAGGGAGGGAGGGAGGGAGGGAGGGAGAAAGGAAGGAAGGAAGGAAGGAAGGAAGGAAGGAAGGAAGGAAGGAAGGAAGGAAGGAAAAATCTGGAATTTTAATTTCCAGTTAGCAAGAACACACTTGTCCTAACAGCCTTTTCAAGACAATGTATGAAATGAAACATGATGTGTACACAGAAAGATGAGAGGGGGTGGGGGCAAGAAGCTTATAGAAGTGGGGAGGGGGAGGTCAACAGTGTCTAGTTTATTATGAACAGAAAGACATTTCCAGAATTTATAAACACCCACATTCTTCATTCCAAAGAGAGCTTTGACTTGAAGGGATCACTCATGCCTCCTTCTCTCTACAGTATATACAATGAAAGTCTGTGGTTTGCTTTTCTTGCAGTTTTGCTTCCATTCAGTTACCAACTCTAAGCTGACAATTGAAAACACCCCAGTAGAATACATCCTCCTTCTGTTTGGAAAAAAACAAAAACCAAAAATAAAAATCAAAACTAAAATGAATTTTAAAAAGGAACTCAGCTCAACATCAAGTTTTATATTACAAGAGACAATATCAGCAAGTATAACTATACAGTACAGAACTTTCTATGGCACTATGATTCTTATTATATTACTTTTCTGAATTAGAATCTCAAAACAAGGATCATACCCTAGACTACTCTTCTTAGCCTCGTTTTAAGCATTTGCTCCACTCTTTACAACAGAACATCAAATACCTCAGTTCCACATCCAAAAAAAGATGTGCTGTAAGGAAAGTTACATTTTCATTAAAAAAAATTACACATATAAATCAAAACCTATGTTAAATATTTAATACTCTCTCCATCCAACGTGAACAGTTCCATATGAAATAATTTACAGTGGCGCTTTATGGAACACGGTTTCAGAGTAGATGAAACGTATGCTGTAAATGCGACGAGAATAAACCCATTCTCTTGCGGCATGATGGTGGGCACACCAGCTCACTGTGGCCAGCGAAGTCCTTAAGGTTCAAGATGAAGTTTACGCAGACTCATTGTCCCGGGGTCACAGTGCTTTCTTTTTGCTTGGCACAATATTGAACGTGCAGTTCAGTCAATGAACTCCTGAGGATTGTACAGAGTAAACAAACTGTAATGGATGCATCGTACCATCTACGGAAGAGGAAGACGTGAGGTCCTGCTTGTGAGTTGTGAAATAGTTTGAGTCTGGGTACCCATGAGTTAAAGGAGGATTTTCTGAGGTCATTTAGGTCTTCATTCTGGAAAGAAAATGGGGGAAAAATATGTTACCATAGGCATCTGGAAATGTATATATACTCAAGCACAATACGGGAAGCTCCCTCCTCACAGAAGGAGACTGTCTGTGATCAACTGAAGTTATAGGCATAAGTAGTAGTACCTACCATGTACCTACATAAGGCCAACACTATATTTAAGTTTGCTTTCAAAATGCAAGTGTTTATAGAAGTCCCAAAGTTGGAACACTACAGCAAACAGATCAATAATGTGATCCATACATTTCAGAGTTTGGCAACAAATAAACACAAAATTCTTTGGGGTTATGTTTGAAGCAAAAATGTACATTCTAGCTCTCGTTTAAAATATTGTAAAACTCAACGCACAGGCAGAGCCTACACTCGAACTTCCAATTTAGGTGTAATAGAGATTTATTTAGGAAAAGCACCATGCTTCTTTCCTCCAATTCAAGAAAGCTCACCATAGTGGGAAATTATCTCTAACTCCCCTTCAGAAAGGAGACTCTTTATGAACCCCTGAAAACATCTGTTGCTCTCCAGTTTTACATCAGACAGTGCTTCAGACGTACCTATTTTTCATGTACTCAGAATTGAGTCTCTCTATACGAATACGTATAGAGTGCCCAGAACAGTCTGCATCAAGGTAGATTATCAGAAATAACTCAGTGAATGAGAAAATGGCCACGTTAAGTGTTATGGAGTCGCCAAAGTTCAATTCTGCTGAAGTTGGCCTCCTAGCAGTTTCAGAAAGAAAGGCGAGTTTCATTATAAATAGAACGTGAAGCCAACAGGTGAATTTCACAACAGGTGCACCCAGAGAAAATTCTAGATTCACAAAGGAGGGGAAGAGGGCTTCTAGCTAAGAACATTAGTTAAATGCCTCACTGACACATTTGGCTGCCTTTGGAAGAAAAGGGATAATCCGGGGATGTGGAAACAGGGATTGTCACCCCAGTGTTTGTACAAGGCTTGCCACATAGCAGGCATTTAATAAATATGAGCTGAACAAAGGGCAGGCATGCCACAGACTTGCCATTGAAGACATGATAGAACAAGGCTCGGGACAGGAAGTGATCAGCAATGGGTAGGCCATAAGAAGGATGCCGCTTCGTAGGCCTGCCAAAGACCGTAAGGGACACCTGGAGTTAAATATAGAGATCTAGGGCAGGTACGTGGTGAAACCTCTGTGGATAGTCCAGGAGGCCTTTATCTAACTCCAGGGATAACAAGACAATGCTTTCAGATAAGGTCAAGGTCCACAGAAGACACAAGGATAGTGGTTTCTAAAACTCACGAGCATAAATGCTGACCAACACAACTTGTTTGTCCTCTCTTTTTCTGCTCTCTCTAGTGTTGTTTTTGAGACTGGGTCTTACTGTGTAGGCCAGGACGTCCTTGAACTCATGATTCTCCCCCCTCAGCCTTTCCAGTGCTTGGATTATAGGTGTGTACTCCCAAGCGTAGCCTCTGTCTCCTTTTGAAGGGGTTGATTATGACACTGAGCCACTAGCATTTCCTATTTACACACTGGATTTCAGATAGGTCAAAGTTTACCAAAGAAGAATAATTTTGAGATTTCTATTTATTTTAAAATATTAACTCTGCCTCTAAAAGACAGGCTACCTTTTACTTACTAATAAAGACTCAGTATAGAGATGCCAAAGCAAAAACAAACAAATAAACGTGTCCTGGGTTTCTCTCTTTAACTGCAGTGAGACAGAAAGAATTTACTCCATGGGGAGAAAGGGCTAGGCCATTCCTCCAACAGCCTCAGCTCAGCTATGATACTCACAGCCAAGTTTTGAGGTTCTCGTTTACTTTTAAGTTTCTCTTGAATTCCTATCAGAATATCAAGAGACAGCTAGACAAGAGATTCACAGCTCTGGGCCTAAAATTAGGTGGGCCACACTCTATTCAATGACCTGTGACAAAGAAACCGCCACCTATACAGTGCAGAGGGGGTGGGGAACCAAGGGCACACAGCATGTTTTTCATTTCATATCTGGCTCTCCTCCAGAAGGGCTGAACGAACAGCTTAGGTTGGGAACAAACTGTACCCAGGTTTATCATCACACGTGCCAAACTGCACTGGTGTACAGGGCAGGGACTAGGGGACCCTGGAAGGGGAGACAGAAAGACAGCCTCGCTGTCTGCTTAAATACATGGCTTCGCACCACCAGGCACTACTTTCGTAATTTTACATAAGCACATTCAAAAGTAGAAAAAAAAAAGACAATATCCCTCCATCACATAACTCCCTCCCAAAGTCATAGCCCTCTACTTTAAAAAGGTTTTCACATAAAACCTACCAAAACACAATTCAGGCACAAATATCACCCATTGGTGTCACCAATTTAGGAACTTAAGAAAAAGCAAAAACAGGAGTTGATGTGGGAAGGATGGAATACAAGGCCACAGAGGAAGTCCGAAGAGCCTAGCTTGTACAATGCCGTGAACCTGTGACTGCACCTAAAGGCAAGAAGCTGCCAGGTAATAACACAGACCACCCCTGTGAGAACTGTCCTTCATGGGGCCCTGTGGGAGGCAGGGTACTTGTTGGGACCACACAGCCATCGTTTGCAGCCGTGCCTGTGGGATGCCTTCTCAAGTTCCCACTTCTTTTGGCAACTGCCTTCTCGATCTCAGGCATAGTCTTCCTTGTGGTCTCTAGAGCAGCCAGTCTTAGCTCTTGGAAGGCACATTTGATCTTTGGAGACCGCCAAAAAGCTTTCCTAGCCAAATACGGTGAATAAAGGGGCTGGATAAGTGGGGTTGATGGTTCCCAGGGACCTATTACCTAAAGCCAGAGAGCTTCAAGACTGAAGCTGCAAAGGCTTTAGTTCTTCTTGTACATCAGAGAGAGACAATAGACTTCACAGACCGACCTCTCCGAGGCTTTACTGGACTTACGCTCATCTTCCTATATCCTTAGCAATATACTCTTGCGACCTAGACAGGCTGAGCCTGGAACACCCAATGTGGCGGAAGAAAGGGCTATGCTCTAGGTGCATAGGTTTTTGCAATTTAAGAATATGTTTCAAAAAAGGATAACCACACTGCGTTCTCACAGTCGTGAATTCAATAATAAACACAAATGCAATGGCAGATACTGTAATCAGCAACAACAGAGATGACACGGCTGTACGTACATAAATGTCCTTAACTTTCACAGCCTCCTCCATCAGCAGACCCCAGGCGATCATACCAAACGTGGCCACACTACTTTCCCGAATTTAAGAGCTCACTGGTCCTATGCATAAAATGGAAACCAAATGCAACCCATTTCCTCAGCAGAAGACTCGGTGCAAACATCAAGCAGTGATGTTCTGTCATGCATTCTCTCTAGTTACATCCCCGGGGAATTACTTCTGAACCCAGAAACGTGATGCGCCTGTCATGAGAGATAGCAGCCGGAAATTCCACTTGGACAAAATTTCATCACCATATCAGTATCTACTCTACCCCTCTTTGTGTATCTTCTTGTCCGATAAAACCCACCTAATACTGCTGCCAGAAAGTGAAAAATGTCCTTTTTAAAGCATTATCAAGTAAGTCAACACTTGAGCAATGCCACTTGAGTCTGACAGATTATTGCATTGTTGCATCCAGAAAGAATTTACATCTTCTGGAACTGTACCCACTTAAACCATGCCTACTCGAGCCAAAAAAACAAATACAGCTTTTGCCTCCTTTCCCATTGTTTTGGCCGAACCATCACTTTTCGATCAGTTTTGGCTGTGAAAGTTGAAAACAGCAGGCAGCTGAAACAGAGACACAGTGGAAGAGTCTGTACCCTTCCAACAAGCCACTTTTAGTCAGAGCCATTGGTAAGAGGCCATCTTGAGCTTGGTTTGAAACTTGTTGCCATTCTGTGGAGTCAAGTGCAACATAGTAATAAGTGTTTGACCAGGGTTACTATTCTTGATTCTTGGAAAATAGGAGTAAAAAAAATGGTTCTAAAATATGGCCACAAAGTAGCCCTCCCTCATCTAATGGTTTTTTAAAAGGTCTGCAAAGCTCAGCTTCCTTCCGTGGAGATTACTGTTTGAAATCTCACTGTGGATTTAGCAAGACAATTTCCTATTAATTAAATCCTATACTTAAAGAAGTGTGTCAAGGTCTGGGAATGTTGCTTAGAAAGATACTTGGTTCTTTTGACATGTACAAGGCCTTGGGTTTAAGCCACTACAGGGTGAAAATAGTGTCAAAACAGCCACATAATTTTTCCATTTAACATAAATGTGTATTCAGGCAAGTTATAACACAGAACACTTATAAAAATACAAGATGATCTAAAGAAGGAAATTTCCATAATATGCTTATAATGCCTGGCACCCATGGGTAACTTAATTCGGTTATTCTAATTTCACAATTTACATGGGAAGTTTTGAGGTCTTGTAATCCTGCATTCATTCTTAAATGTGTTTTTTAGAAAGGGGAAACTGCCAGGTGGTGGTGGCGCACACCTTTAATCCCAGCACTCTGGAGGCAGAGGCAGGAGGAGCTCTGTGAGTTTGAGGCCAGCCTGGTCTACAAGAGCTAGTTCCAGGACAGGCTCCAAAGCTACAGAGAAACACTGTCTTGAAAAACCATAAATAAATAAATAAATAAATAAATAAACAAACAAACAAACAAATAGCTGAGGAAAACTAACATTCAAATCATCCTTCCATACTTTTTCATTCTTCCAAACATTGAAGGGAGTCATATGAAATTGTTGGCCCGTTTTTTATGTCACCATAGTATCCTATCCTTTGTCTCATCTTCCTAATTCACTGTCTGGAATTGGAAGCGGGGTGAGCTGCTGCCTTCCCGGCGTGGCTCTCCCACCTGGGAAACGGAGAGGGAAGACGTGGAAGTTTGGGAGCTCAAACATTCTTGTTGGGCACTGGTCTGTCCTCCAAGATGGCAGCCGTGATGCTAGCACTAGCCTCTGGAATCCCCTTCCATGACTTCTCTTCATTTAACATTTTTAAGACTGGGTCTCTCACTAAATATGAAGCTCACAAATTCAGCCAGACGCGTTGTCCAGCAAGTCTCAGGTATTCTCCTGTCTATGCCTCCCAGGAGTAAATTTACTTGTACAAACCACCATGCCTAGCTTTTTAAAGGGGGAGTTCTAGGGATTGAACTCAGATCCTCTCAGTGGAGACATCTCCGGGGTTGGCAGGTCTACTGTTTTCTTCTTCTTCTTCTTCTTCTTCTTCTTCTTCTTCTTCTTCTTCTTCTTCTTCTTCTTCTTCTTCTTCTCTTCCTCCTCCTCTTCCTCTTCCTCTTCCTCCTCCTCCTCCTCTTCTTTTTATTGTTTTTTGTTGTTGTTATTGTTATTTTTTTGTTTTTTTAAGACAGAGTTTCTCTGAGTAGCCCTAGCTGTCCTGAACTCACTCTGTAGACCAGGCTGGCCTCAGAGTCAGAGATCCCCCTGCCTCTGCCTCTTCAGGGCTGGGATTAAAGGGGTGTGCCACCACCACCCGGCTGTTCTCTTATTTCACATATACATTTAAGTTCGTGCCACTGCCGTTCATTCCTCCAACTTTCTCCCTGGTGTTGCTACTACAATGACTCCTGGTACTACTAATTCAAAAATCACATCTTCTAGAATGTTGATATATTAATAACATACTCCAGGAAGACTTTTTAAAAAGCATTCCTCAATCAAGTAGCTGAACCTAGAAAATGAAAGAAGAGCAAAACCAAAATCAAATACGCTAATTGCAAATGCTGTCCCATGGCAGTAAACAGATATGCCTTAATTATAACATTTGTTACCGCACAATCATAGATGAAGAAATGGGAGCACCAATCTCCTTGGTAGACTGGGAAACACTAACAGGATCCTGTGACTGACAGGCAATGCTCCAACGTCCAAGTCAGATGGCAGCACCCAAGAACCAAACAGTGCTCTAGAGAGGCATCTCTGCCAAGCTCACCAACCATCCACTTAAGGAAAAGGGAGGTTCAAAAGCTTGGGCACAGGAGAATCTATCTGGTCTCTAGAAGGTGGAGCTAAGAAGCTGTATGACAGGCTGAAGCTTTGGGAGAAGGTGACACTAGGGACTGAGAAAGTACTGTCTCTATTCCAATGCCTTCCAGTAATCACTTCAAAATAATTAGTCAGGGTGGAACACAAGTTAGAGGTAAGGACTTTGATAGCAGCTGCCTGGCGTTGAAACATAGAAAGGCATTTAAGCTAAAGAAAGAAATTTTCTTTTCAAACTAGCCAAGACTGAGTTGGCAAGACTGGGTTTCGTGGTCTTAAATGGCAAAGAGTAACCAAGCAGACCAAACCAATGCTTTAATGGAGCTGCTTAAACAGCACTCGTGCCCGGTGCCAGTCACATGGGGAGAGCTGGTGAGAATAACAACGTTGCTGGCCAGACCCTCAGGAGCACAGGGTTGCCAGGGAGAATATCCAGGATGACATGCCAACATGTGAGAGGCCATCTCGCTCCAGTTCCTCCTTTGTCCCTGCAAAAGGCCTTCTAGCAAGGCTGGTGACTTCAGGAGACCACCAATGGAGAAAAGCAAGCTTTCTTACAGAAAGAGAAATCGCCATCTACCAAGAAGGCAATGGAGCCGTTTGGTTCCTCTGTGGCCTACTGGGGTGAATGCTGTCCACCCAACCCCCCATGGGTTCCTCTTTTGCTGGCTTCCACTGTGATCTCGAAACTTCTCAAAATGATTAGGGATGGGAAAAGAAATGTAAACAAAGATGTTCAGTTCTCAATAAGTAAAAGTGTGCTGTTGATACTAAATTCAAATAAAATTCTAAAATATTTGAAACTGGGGCTAGAGAGATGGCTCAGAGGTTAAGAGCACTAGGTGTTCATCCAGAGGGAGCCAGTTCGAGTCCCGGCACCCACGTGGCAGTTACCAACCATCTGTAACTCCAGTTCCAGGGCACCCAGCACCCTCTCTGGGCCTCTGTAGGCACCAGGAACACATGTAGTATATAAGCACACATACAGGGAGAAAGCTCACACTCATAAAATTAATTTTAAGAAATCCTTTTAACCAAAGTAATTTTTCATTCCTCTAACTAATTAAAGGGGAGCTCAATAATAAAGCAAATGGTATCAGCGGCGTAACAGTGTCCCTGGAAAAGGGTAAATCAAAATGCCTTCAATGTTTCCATCAATAACATGCCACTAGGATTAATAATTTTTGTCAACTTGACAGATATAAAAGCACCCGGGGGGGGGCAAACCTCGCACGTGCACGTTGTTAAAGGGGTTTCTAGATTAGGGTTAACTGAGGCAGGAAGGCCCACCCTAAATGTGGGCGTAGACCTAGAAGTGAATGTAAAGATAGAAAGGGCTGGGCAACAGTAGCCACCCCTCTCTGCCACTGACTGGGGATGTCAGGTGACCAGCTACTTCACGCTCCTATGGCTGTAACTTCCCTGCCCTGATAGGTTGTATCCCTGAGTCATAACCTTAAACAAACCCTTCCATCCCTACACTGCTTTTGTCACAGCAATGAAAGAAGTAATATATACAGCCACATATATAACAGAATCAAAGCAGAAAGACTTAGAGAAATTCTTCTACAATACGCGTCCAACCATAAGTGCCACGGGGCAGGAAGTCGTTTACTCTCACAGGGATTGTTTCGACAGCATCTTCTCTCTTACTGGAATTACATTCTAGTTAGTTCTGAGGTTTATACTGTAACATCACGTCACTTTCGGGTTTGGGGTTTTCTTTTGTTTATAATGGTCAGAAAACAGGACACAGAATTTAGAAGTCTGGCTTGAATACAAACCAGTGGGCTTAAATTACACCCTGGCTTCCTTTACAATGTGGTGAAGGGAGGGTTAAGAGGGCTTGCAACACAGTTTTTGTAGTCGGACAAAAGGGAAGGAGGCAGATCTACCACCGCAACCTTTCTTTGGCTCTCAACACTAAACAGGTTTCGCATGCGCCCTCTGTCCCTCGAGTCTGATTGCTCCAAGAAAGCAAACCCCTGACTGCATGTGAGTAAGTGTCCGGATACCTAGTTGTTCCCAGCCATCATCAGTTTTTCCATGACAGCGTGCGAACAGGGCCCAGACAGCCCTGGATCTACAGGGAACTGAGGTAACAATCATTACCACAATTGACATCACTTTTGGCAGCTGGAAAAACCTGTGTTTAATCTATTTCCTGATTGCCACAAATGTGAGCCGGAGTCCCCAGTATTACGGTTGTGGTTGACTTTATGGAAGATTTTTGGTAATGCAAGAAAAGTCTTTTAAAGGAACCACAGGATACCTCAGCAGAGTGGCCTGATTCCCCTCACTGTAGGTGGTTTAAACAGGTCTACCAGAGGAAAACACCACTCCCAACAGCTCCTGGGAGTTCAGGGTCAGGAAAAAGCATTCTTTACCCCCACTACACACATCTATCTACCAAACACCTCCAGGAAACCCTGATGTCAAATTGCAAGGAAAAAGTTTATCCGTTTGGCCCTGTCTCCCTTCTTTGAGGAGAGACTGCAGGGGCAGGGAAGGGCATGTTATAATGAATTCGATCTTTGTTTGAAATTAAGTAAACTGTTCCCAAAAAGGGGGAGAATGGAAACTAACTAATAATAGAACACTTTCTCTCTGAAACTAATTGAAAATACATAAGAATATGGCATTATTTCCAAATGCATTAAACCATGGTTTTCCCTGATCTCAAGTTAAGAAACTTTTTAAAAATAATTGTGCTTATTTATTTATTATGTAACAATCCCAGTTCCCCCTCCCTCCTCTCTTCCCACTCCTCCAACTTAAGAATCTTAAGGAAATACAATTCAACAAAAGCTTGTGGCGTATGAGGCTATATTTTAAACATAATCTTATCACTCCTTGGCCTTTTAGCTAAAATCAAGTGTAAAGGAAATAAGGAAAGTTAGAAAACCATACCACCCACATTCAAAAACACAAGTCCAACGCTAAGACTCGTATGGAATGGGTGGTGTTAAAGATGAGCGACAGATACTTCTCAGAATAAATCAGTGATATGTACTTCGTCCGGTGTTCTGTCCTCATTTCTATTGCTGCAATAAAACACCAACAAGCAAGTTAGAGGAGAAAGGGCCTTATTTGGCTGACAATTCCAGGCAACAGTCCATCACTGAGGGGAAGTGAAGGCAGATACTTGAAAGAAGTCATACTACATCCGTACTAAAAAGAAAGGAAGGAAGGAAGGAAGGAAGGAAGGAAGGAAGGAAGGAAGGAAAAAAGAAAAGAAAGAAAGGCACGCATCCTTGCTTGCTCTCAGCTTGCTTTTCCCTTTCTCATACTGTTCAGGACCCCTTGCCTAGGGAATGGTACTGACCACAATGGGCTGGGTCTTCTTGACATCAACTAACAATCAAGTCAATACCCAGAGATATGGCCACAGGCCAATTGGATCTAGCAAATTTATCAAGACTCTCTACCCACGTGACTCTAGGTTGTTCAAGTTCACAGTTCAGGTTCACATTAACGAGTCCACCCTGTATGGCCACTCCAGTGATAAATGAGCAACCTATATAGAAATGAATTTTACAATGTATGCTTGGGAAAGACAACTTCCAAAAGGCTACTTTGAGAATGAAAATAGAGCTTTGATGCCTATGAAAAGCCGATCATTTTGTCTAACTCCAAAGTTATTCACAAATTAAAATGTGAATGGAAGCTAAGATGACTTCTAGCACCTCTCTTGTTTTTCTATATCCTGGGCTTTTAGGCAAGTTACTTGCTCTTCTGTTGTTTAATTTTTCATTTACAACATGGAATAACAATAACGAATGCGTAGGGTTGTCATGGAGATCTATTGAGGTGATACATGGAATTCTCTTATTATGCACGACACAGAAGTCCTTAATCAGTGGTTCTTTTGTGACTGCTCTGATTAAGAACTAGAAATCCTTGGCATTCAGGTATACTTGTAACGACTGAAAGCTTACCCCTGAAAATAGCTTACGGAACAAGCACGCACAAACGGCTCCATAGCCCATAGCCACAGGCTAGAGTTGAAGGCAGAATGGGACACAGTTTCGCAAGGGAGATACAATTTTTAAGAAGGGGAGATGGCATGGGAAATGACAGAACAGAAAGGAAAGGGAGACGTCAGTATAGAAGCTTGCACTATGCCTTGTGGTATGATTATTATCTATGGACAGGGCACAGCAGTAGTTACAATAGCAAGACAGTGGCACTCATTTGTAGTCTTAAGGCCGTCTACAAAAGGTCACTTCTGATGCTTGAAAAATTAGAAGCTGGGAGCCCCTTGCCCTTTCTACGCCTGATAATAAAAACTTTTACAAAGAAACTACACGAATGAGCTGAGGGGTGTTCACTGAGGGGTTTTTAATGCGCTGTCTCTAGTTTCTAAAGCATGTTTACCACTGTGGGAGAAGAATTGGGTGGCTTAGGTTTCTAATTCCTTCCTCCCAATCTCTCATCTGAAGGAACCGAACAGGACAGTGCCCTGACCAGTCAGGGCTGCCTGAGCAACTTGAAAAGCTGAAGTCGATGCCAGATGCAATGAAGTAGGCAGCTGGAGGAGTGGGGGAGGGGACAGAAGGGGAGGGCGAAAGATAATCTGAAGAGTTGATAATGCGCACAGGGCTGTCTGCAGCTCCCAGGTCTTGGAAGAAGACACTGGTGTAGATTCCTGACAAACTGCAAACAGTTCCTTATTGTCTCACACAAAGAAGCAAAATTCTCTCTGCAGGCAAAGTGGGGTGACCTTTCACCTGATGACCTCAAAGGTCCTGCGTCGTTGCTTTCATGTTTCCGTTTGGCTCTAGAGAAGCACCTTCCCCCATGAGTGTGTGTGTGTGTGTGTGTGTGTGTGTGTGTGTGTGTGTTTGTGTGTGTGTGTGTGTGTCTGTCTGTCTGTCTGTCTGTCTGTGTGCACGCGCGTGTATGCGTGCTTGCATGCACACACATATGTAGGCCAGAGATCAACTTCTGTGTCATTCCTTGGGCAGGACATGCAACTTGTTTCTTTGGGGTATCTCAACAGCCAAACAGGCTAGGCTGGCCAGTCAGTGAACGCCAAGGATCCGCCAATCTCCGCCATCCCAGCAAAGGGATGGTAGGTGTGTGTGACCCAGGCCCAGCACTTTCACATCGACTCTGGGGCCTGAAGAGGTTCTGATGCTTTTAAAGGCACCTTACAGGGCGCTCACGCTGGCTCCGGCGGACATGGCTGCGATGGCTGCGAAGGCTGCGCGCGGCGGGGCCCGGCTGGGCAGAACCGTCATGTAGCCTTAGGTTGCCCATCCTGGGTGAGGTTGGTTAGGTCTTTCCTTACTTCCTTTAGTTTACAATTTATAATTGTGTTTGTAGCTCTTAAAAATGTGCTTATGCCTCTAAAAACACTTAAATGTGGCCTACATTCAGAACACTGCAACTGGTTAAAAACAAAATGTGAAAATATTATAACCTAAAAGAACTAAGTCACAAGTACTTTATTTGGGTGACGTGCCTTTGGTTTAATTGGGGACACTTTAGAAGGAAAGTTTGTGTTTATAATAATCTTTGAAGAACTTGGAAATAAAATTTTTGCCTAATTCATTGTTTCCATGAAAATAAAATAAAATAAAATAAAGGCACCTTACTAACCTAGCTGTTTCCCTGGGCCCCTGTTCTCTCTAACCTGGAAAAGGCCTTGGCTTGGAAGTTACTTTGGCTACATCTGAAGCTGTACCATACTGTAGGGATGAGCTGATGGTCTGGCTGAGCCAAAAGATGACTGAGGACTGTTAGGCCCAATTCTTAATAAGTAGATGGTGACCACTCTTAAGGCATTGTTATAGAGATATATTTGGTGTTACAGACAAATTCTGGCTTCCTTTATATTCTTCATGCGCTGGTATTAGGAAATGGGGCCTTAGGATTGTTACTAAATCATGAAGGCAAAGGAAGAACAGTACCTATATAAGACATGAGAGTTTGCTGTCTATTGTGGCTTATGAGGCCACCAACAAACCAGAAAGAAGGCCTCGCAAGACAAGAGATCAGCATTACCTTGGATCTTGGCTTCCCCAGGTTCCAGAATTGTGAGAACTACGTATGTCTTATCTAGCCACCATCATGGTTTGAATAGGAAATGTTCTCATGGGTTCATGTGTTTGACAATATTTTGGGGATGTTATGGAAAATTAGGAGGTAAGGGCTGTCCGGAAGAAGCAGGTCAATGGGAGGAGAGCCTTCTGAGTGTTAGTCTGACCCTGATCTTGCTTGCGTCTTTCTCTTTCTGGACTACCAGCCCATTCTGACCACTGGCACAAAGCCACCAGCCGCCCATCACTGCCCACTGCCACGATCATGAGCAACTTCTGCCACCACGCCTTCTTCACCATAACTGGCTATGGAGCCATAAACCAGATTAAATTCTTCTTCCCTTACTTCTTCAGGTGTTCTGTCACAGTGATCGGATGAGTAACCCACTCTATTTTGTGACCTTAGCGAGAACAAAGACAGCAACTCCGAGGAGCTGGCAGGAACGAGGAAGAGATGTGGACCACTGGCATCCACACCAGGACCTGAAACATGCACCTGAGGCTGACATCATCTCTGTGTGGCTACCTTCTTGTCTCCCAGCCTTTCGCTCAGTTTCTAGACTAATGTTCTCAGATAGGATTGGTGGGAAAAATGTATCTCATGGGGGACCTTGATAATGTCCACAGACATTTCTGGTTGTCTCAGATGAAATCAGGTATAGTAGGGGGAGTGAGTGCTATTAGCTTCTGATGGGTAGAGGACACAGCTACTGTTAAATGCCCCCACCACAGACAGGACAGTCAGCTGGCTTCAAAATGTCAACACTGCCTGAGACTCTGCCTCCAGCTGAAAAAGTCCGGGATGGGGTGGGGGGAGGGGTGTACCAAATGTGTCTTGTTCACTGCTTCTGGGATTTGAGAAGGCCTCAGTAAGAGTGTGAGGTCTTCGCCGTGACAATTCCTGATCCGAGGACTTCCTACATTTAGAACCCTCCACTGGCATCTACTTTAGAGTCCCAGTATGCCCCTCCTTATATCCAGACCCTTTCAAAATGATGATGCTTGCTTACATCTTAACTTGTGCTGTGTCCTGTTTCCTCAATAACCTTTTTGCTAGAAGACAGCTAGGTAATCCAATCAGTCCAAATCCATGGTTCCTTTCTTTTCCTCCAGAGAAACTTCGAGAAGCAGTATCACAGCAAAGCACTAACTCCAGAGGAGAGAGTTACACAGTATGGGGAAGAAGAGCAAGATGAAGTACTGGTTTACCAGTCCTGACCAAGAAGAAACAGGAGGACCCCACTAAGGGATACCCTTGGTCCTCCCAAGTCTTAAGTTCATTCAGTTTAACATGTATTGAACCACCAATCTTGAACACAATAAAGTAGAGAAAATATCTGTCCCCACAATCAGTTGCAAATGCAAGGAGATACAACAAGAGAAGGATACTGGGAATAAAGAGACAGTTTATTTAAGCCACCTGTGGCTATTAGTACTATGTTTTGTCCTCAAGTGTCTAGGAGTGAAAACAAAATTATGAATTGGATTTTCACTGTTCCAGAATCAGTTGATTTTTTTTTTTAGAATCAATCGCCATTCTGAATCTTAGACAGAGTACATCTAAATCAATGCTGTTTCCTAGATGTTTTTTTCACACTTCATGAAACAAGTATCTTCCTTGAAAGATGATCTACTACTAAAGACAAAACAAAACAAAAAAGCAAACAGGCAAACAAACAAGAGTTATGATGTAAGACTGAGGCCTGAATTCCAGTCGCTCTATTACACATCTGTGTGGGAAGGCACTTCCAGGTCTGTTTTGTCTCAATTTATCTTAAAGAGAAATAAGAAAAAGGAGTAAATGGCTGAGATTTCAGGTAGCATCACTGATGAGATGAGGAAGACCCCAGAACTCTAGCCACACAAACACAAAAACAATAAACACAAAGAATAAATTGATTTGTAGATGATTAAACAGTAAGATATTCAGGCCGATCCCTAAGGTAATAACAGCAATGACAGATCCTGCTTAAATACAGCCTCAGGAGCCAACGTGGTCCCAGCACACAACAAGGAAATGACAGCTTCTATTCTTTCCAGACTGTAGCCCAGAATGCTGACAAAATGTCACACAACTGTGCCTTATTATCAAGCACTAATGGATTGCAATGAATAATTTATGAAGAACCCAAAAGAAGGCTCTCCCTCATTTTGCTTTTAAAAAAAAATCACCTGAGGCTTTTGCCCTAAGTCCCTGCCACTAGTGGAAATGGCCTTCCTGGTCATGTGATCTCTTGGTGTTTTCCTCCCATAAAAAGAAGACAGTTGTGACCGGTCAATCTCCATGACCAGCTGGTTCTTTGGAGATGATCCTCATCCTTGCTCCCTTTGCCCCCTCTCCTACGAGCAATGCCCTTCATGAGCCCTCAGCACAGCTCCTGGGATCTCTGGAGATTTCCCAACATCCGGGACTCCCTTCCCAATGGCGCCTGACTCAGACGCAATCCGTACCAACTTGAGGGCCATGTGACCCTAGTGTCCAAGCTGAGACACTTCCTCATGGCTTCTCCACTCTGCTTTTGATCACCTAGTGGTGTACTAGCACTTCCTACAGAGGGAGAGCCAAGAGATAAATGGGAAACTCAATAGAATTCAACATTGTATTTTTTTCCATTTGAAAATGCTGTAAAAATGGGTAAAAGGTGTGTGTGTGTGTGCGTGTGTGTGTGTATACAATGACTAAAATAATCTAGATGACTCTGCGTCCAACTTTCATTTTAAATTTCTCCCTCTTATTTCTATAAATGACCACATTACCATATTAAGAGCTCATGGGCTGGTATGAAAGGAACAACCAGATCAGTTCCATTACGGACCATTTTGCAGAGTTAGAATCATTGTGTGAGTTGCTCAAGTTCACAGAACTGGTTGGCAGCTAATACTGGGTAAGACTAGGTAGGAGTCCCATTGCACTTTCTAGCCATACAGTAAGGAACTGAAATCTTTCCAGTCTGGCTGTATACACAGAAAAGTAAAGCAGCCTTAATAGAGGAAGCAAGGCAGTCACAGGAAGTGCAGAGGAGATTCCAAGCAGCTCAATCAACCAATTCCAAAATGGGGATTACTATGAAGGTGAATTTACAGCAGAAAGAGGATGAAGAACACTATAGAGGAAGACTGTTCACAGGCACTGTGCACAACTCTTTAATACTAGTGGCATTAAATGAGCAGAGATTTAGGACACATACATACTTTGTCAAAAGTATTTCCACCATACTTGGTACTTTCTAAGCTAGTGTCAGGATATCACGATGAGCTTGGGTCTTCGCTTCCAAGTCGAAATGGAATAAATAAGTCAGAAGATAGAGGGAAATATGCTTCTCATATTTTAACATACTATAGAATTCATTAGAGTACCCCACCCCTACTCCCACCTACACCCTGGGAATTTGTTAAGACAGAGATTCTGCTGACCAGGTCTGAGGCAGTGCCTAAGTCTCTACATCTCTAACCAGCATCCAGCAGGAGCCAGGGGTACTGGTTCGAGGACCAGTGGCAAAGGAGGGAAGGGCCTACAAGGAGGAAGAAACCCCTTCTGATAGTATGAAAGAACAAGAAGGCCCAGCTGAAGGGCTGGTAAGAGGGTTAAAGCACCTCCACGTTCCCTTCCTCCAATGGGAAAATGGAAGAGAGTGTTCAGCTGAGATATACGTAACAACAAAAATATCCAAGAAGGTTCTAGAAGTGTTGACTGGAAAAGAATGAGAAAATCCTTGCTCCTGGGAACTCCTGAACAACCCAGACTTAGATGACCGACATGACACTGGGGACAAGAGTCAGAAGTCCTCAGGACAGACGAGCTTGATTCCTCCCAGCCCTGTCTACTCTTTTCTCTACTTCTCTCCCTCCCTTCTTCCCACGTCAGGCTGCCCGAGCCTATCTCTACGATGTTACTTTTTCAGTGCCTTAAATTTTATCTCCATCAAGAATCATATAATGAACCTTCTAGTTGGTTTTCTGACTCGGATGCTGGCAGACACGATAGGTTAAAAATGATTCAACTCTCAAATCTTCTCTGTGGCTGTGACCCTGACTTCCTATTTATTACATACTATACATACTATCATGCTTCACCTAATGCCCAGGAAGAATTTCTTCCTTATGTACATGTCAGAAGCATTTCATCAGCCAGTCCTGCCCTATCTCTCCTTTCTTCTATGGCAATAAATGTAGATAAATAAAAAGACTTCACATAGACTTTTTTTTTTTTTTTTGGTTTTTCAAGACAGGGTTTCTCTGTGGCTTTGGAGCCTGTCCTGGAACTAGCTCTTGTAGACCAGGTTGGCCTCAAACTCACAGAGATCCGCCTGCCTCCGCCTCCCAAGTGCTGGGATTAAAGGCGTGCGCCACCACCGCCCAGCATTCACATAGACTTTTTTAAATAAATAAATCTGTGTAGGGTTCAGACTAATACAAAGGGCATAAGGTTGAAAAAAACTGGAAGAGAGAAAAGCAGCGACAATGGTAACTGTGGTGGTGGCTCGAATAAAAACGGCCCCCAAAGGGAGTGGCACTATTAGGAGGTGTGGCCTTGTTGGAGTAGGTGTGGCTTTGATGGAGGAAGTATGTCACTCTCTCTTCCTGCTGTCTGCCCATATGGATGTAGGACTCCCTGCTACCACTCCAGCACCATGTCTGCCTGTGTGCCACCATGCTTCCTGCCATGATGGCAATCCACTAAAATCTCTGACCTGTAAACCAACCTCCACTAAATGCTTTCTTTGATAAGAGTTGCTGTGGTCGTGGTGTCTCTTCAAAGAAATAGAAACCCTAACTGAGACAGTAATTCAACACATTTCTGTCTTCACAGAATGAATGTGGATTGCATTAGAATCAGACAGTCTCATCCGAGAGACATTGAGGACCATCTTATGCATGAGTTTCTGGGAAAAGAAGCATAACTGAACAGATATTGCTAGCAACTCAGTGAGACACACACAATCTGCACCGTAGTCATCTATAACTAAATAAACCAAAAGCCGTGGCACACTTTGATAATTCAAGGAGACTAGCAGGTTGTAAGAGACAAGAGTGGATTTTTTTTTAAATGTAAGCAGAACTGAAATAACAAATGAGCAGTTCCTTTAGTTTTTTTGTTTTGTTTTGTCTTTCTATTATTTTGTTTGCTTGATTGGTTTCTTTGTTCCTAGGACTTGAACCCGAAGCTTCACATTCTAAATAAATTCTACCAACTGCAAACTACCCTCAGCCTATGAGATAACAATCAAACATCTACAATCTTCAATTCTCAAACCTTAAAGGTGTGGATATCAAAACAGGCTCCCATCTTCCCTAAACAACAGACACCATCTTTCTTAAGGGCAAAGACAATTTAACACGTAGGTGCCTAGGACCCAGAACCATGGCTGACTATAGAGAAATCTAGAAGCAGCATTTTTTTTTTTTTAACTGAGGGGAAGCATTAACACCATGATGATGCAAAGGCGCCAAAGACCAAACACTAAAGCAAACAGGCAAGATTTGATAACAACTCCATACCAATCAACACAGCGTAGCAAACTGGTCCCAGCTTCCATAGGAAGGCAGGAAGGCCTGCCTGCCCTCCAGTCCTAGCTCTTAAGATGTCAGCCATAAGAGTCTATCTTCCATACAGGGAGGTTTTACAGCAGTGGGCAAGGGGCTCATGGTTTGATGGCAATTTCCCCTGCGAGGCTTGTGTCTGTGTTCTCATTTGAAGTTCAATTTTGTTGGTCTGGAAGAAAAGTCTCTGCAAGGCAAACTCACACGCTGAAAGATTTTAGGACATGGTAAGGAATAACAGTGTGGCTAGAGACACTCCACAGGAGTGACTCCCAAACCACTGCCAACCCATGCTACTGGCATGTCGAGAAATTCACATGCACTATCTTCCTAACAAGTTGGGGCAGAGTGAGAATGCTTTTTACCCAGGACTGTGGATACAACAGGAATGTCAGCCTCCTGCAAGACACTTTCCGCGTGAGCCACAGCCCTTGACTGCTCCACTGGAAGACCCCGGCTCCACTTACTAGTGGGACTCCAGGCAGCTGATTAGTCTCAATAAACTATGATTTCCTAGTAAAATGGGAATAAAAGTGTGGAGTGAGGGAGATAGTGACTGTAGAGCAGGAAGCAGGGAGTTTGACAGTTTAGCAATTACAGCACAAGTAATTTCTTAGCATGAGGCTAAAATCCATCATCCAGGGAAGGGATGGTGGAAGGGGAAAGAAGACAGGAAGGGACATTTCTTTGCAGTTTTCCTAGTTTGCAGAGTGGAGAACCTCTAAAACAATTACATATGCCATATGATAACAGATATTATTTTAATTGACCGTCTTATCACTTGGTAAGAAGGTCCTGTCTCGCCTTTAGCCTATCACGTGTTATCGATGAACCATTATTTGGATTGCACTACCCTTAAACTAAAAGAGACATTCAAAAGCACCTGTGTTTGTAGAACTAATATTTTTCTACTTCATTCATGTAGAAGACAAAAACAGGTCTAGGCACTGTAGATCCAAACTACATTCCAACTACGTCATGAAGTTTAGCTCTCTAAAGCCGGAAATAAGCTCGCAGCTGATGAGTGCCCTTGTTGGTCTGTTCTTTCTGGTTTTAATATATATATACATATATATGTGTATATATATGTATATATATATAACCTTTTAACTGTGATTGCTGTCTAAACAAGAATATATAGGTAAATCTTTAGGTACATTTATTCTAAAGTTCACACCACTTGGTTAAGGTTATTTCAGCTAAAGAACAGATAACAGGCTTCAAATTTTGGAAAAGAGGTCCCCACAGCTGGCAGTAATTGAAGACAGGGATTAGCTTGGGGTATGTATGGCTAAAGGGTAACTATTTGACTAGCCTATGAGAGTGCTTGATTCTCAGCAGTGTCCCCTCACTGGTGCCATTTCAATTTAACAATATTCTTAAAGGCTCAGTCTGCTTTTTAATACTATAAACCATGAATCCTGATTATTTAATAAAGTAATTTTAATACTGATGATAATTGTTTTCATTTTATATTTGTATTCTCATTCCTCCCATTCTGGAAAGGGGGGAGGAATTAAATATAATCCAATCTTGCCCATAAATAATACAAAGTAATTTAGAGTCTCCATCAACATTATAAGCTGTAGAAGTTACACGCTAAGATATATAGAAGGTCTCAATGTCCATTACTTCATTCAGTCTTACAACATCAATGAGATTATACCATCGGTCTTGTCCCTTATACCACTTGTTCTTCACTGAAACAAGTAAAAGAAGGACTAGAAAGGGTAAGTAAGATTCCAAAAGCTCTCACAGCTAGGATGCAGGGCGGCTGGGATGCAAATCCATGCTTTCAGCCACAAACTCATAGGCACTGCTATAAATAGCATGGGTGGATGCATTGCTAAACCTTTCATCTAAATAGAGTCCACTGCAATATACAAAGTTATTTTTATAAAAGGAAACCAAGGGTACGCTTCGTGTTTACAGAGGGTAATGAGAAATTACATGCTGAAATGCCACACTGATAAACAGCAACTAGAACAAGAGTCCACCGCAGAGGCACCTACATATCAGAAATACCTTCCCTGCTGGAAAGCGGCTGCAAGCGAGATTGCTATCGGCCAAAGACTGTTTTAATCCCTTCTGATGTATTCTCTGGGGGGCTGGGGGAAGCGCTGAAAATGCAACCCCCTCGTTTCTGCTAGTCTAGACAGTGGCAGACACAAGAATGGAGTGTGACTAATAGATCCCAACAAACAAACAAAAAGAAAGCCAAGGGCAAAGATTGAGGCCTGCCAGTTATGGACCCTATAAGATAGAATCCTTTCTTTCCCTGTAAGGGACCCAACTATGCTTTCCCACTGCTTCTGGTTAAGACCTAGTGGCCATGGGGATATTTTTGTCCAGTAGTTTTCCTTCGGCTCTTCTATCCTTTATTTAGAAAGCCAAAATAAAAAGCAGAAAAACTATACTTATATAGTCATGAGCCATACACTATAATAGGTAAACAAAAGTCCTTCGTCATTAGAGGCCACAAAAGAACATAAGATTAAAAAGCAAACTATAAACAGCTGCGTCTCCCTTCCAATTGTTTACATTCTTAGACATCCAGTTTTTAAAAATATTCCCTGTGTAGATCAAAACATGCTGTGCTTGGCAAAGAGGAAAACAGTGACGTTAGCTTTAAACTACTACCCAGTTTATATATAAACAGGGCTAAGTTTATGCAGAATATTCTAGTTGGCAGCAACTGAACTGAAGGGCTCAAATGCAGACCTATAGTTAAGTGTGCTAATTATCTCTTACAGAAAAATAAAAAGAAATACCTATGACAGTGTTAAAATGATGTCTGCGCATAAGTTCCATCCACCTGTCTAGATAATAAAAAAAAAGGCTTTTTCAAGTTATTGGGTGCTGTGTTTCAGATCTGAGTGAGGGCTGGGTATGTGTGCCTCAGTGACCTTTCATGCATGAGGTCCTAGGTTTGAACCCAAAACCATATATATGGGACATGGTAGTATATGCCTGTAATCTTAGCACTAAACTGGGGACAGAGAATTAGAAATTCAAGATCATTCTCAGCAACATAAACTTGAGGCCAGCCTGGCTGGGAAGCCTATGCAGGGGTGGGCTGGACTGGGTGAAACTAGGTAGGATTATACATTACCTGGCACATTGCCTTTTTGTCCCCTACTTCCTTCCTCCCTTTTCCTTCCCCTCAACTTTTCTTTTTCACTTCAGTTTTTTAAATACATTCTTTCAACTGGTACTGCCCATAAATATGGTCAGCTCATTTCAGAAAACTGGGTGGCCTCATACCAACCACGTTCATTGTTGCTGCTGCTAACACTCTTGCCTTCAAGCACCAGAACTAATCTAATGAAAAGCTGCCCCTGGGGGCCAGGGAAATGACTCAACACAGACAAGGGATTGCTACACAAGCATGAAAGTCAGAAGTTCGGAGCTCCAAGGCCCCGTTTAAAAAAAAATTAGATAATTAGATAAGCTCAGAGCACAAAAATATGTTACAACTGGCTAGGTACCCATGTGGTTTGGAAAGACAGTTGTAAATGCTTATATATGTAACTGAGAAACAACTGCTAGGTTTTTGCAGTTATACTGGTCAATGGAAAAGCACTTTCTGCAAACGAAATGTCTTGTAAAAAGAAAACTTTTGCAGGGATTTTTTTTCAGCAAATTTGTAAACATAGCACTTGAGTTTCATAAAAGGACACATACATACTGACTTCTGGAACCTAAAACTTCAAGGGCTTTGGGCAGCTGGCAACTGTCCTGAGACATCAACCACCCAACAGCTGCTGAATCAAGGGACATTCCAAAACCTACTATTTCCTATAGCATGGTAAATGCTGGCATGCGAGGAAACACATGTCCTCACAAAAGCCAGAGGAAGCAAACAGGAGCTTTCATGATCAAAAAAGATACATCCTTCCTAAGATAATTTTTAAATGAATAAAGAATAAGGTAGAAATTTGTGTCAAAGTTCTTATGAAGACAATATAATAAAAACTTGGGGGGGAGGGATGCAATTTAAAACCTGTTTCCTCCTTCATAGAAAATTCAGGGGTGTTAAAAGTCACAACAGAAGTCAAAAAGATAGTAGTTAACAAAGCCATTGGGAAAATACATCGGGAACTCTCACCTCCTAAGACTGTGCTAGAAGAAAAGGGAGGAGAAAATGCTCAGCCACACTTCAAACAAGACTTTCCAATTTATGTGCCAGGATTAATTTTGTTTGGATTATTTCACACTTTATGATAAGATTAAAAACTAGGATTCCATAAGTGGCTTTACTAAAAGGTTTCTTGAAACACTATTCTCAAAAGCCAGCCTCTGAAAAAAAAAACCCAATTAAATTATAAAATGTTAATAAACTAGATCTCACAGGATAGCCAATCTAATCCACTCCACAGTTCTCTACAAATGTACAGAGCCATGTTTGTTTGCTTATTTTTTTTAACCTCCTAATCTCCCATGGCTCCATTAGTAAGCCCTAAAAAATGTAACCTGGCCTTTACACTCTTGTCCATCTGGAATGTTTCCATGTTAGAGGAAACCCTTGCTCCTCTGCCTTCACGAAAGTACGCAGCTGGCAAAAACTTGTGCACGTACGAGGACAAGCACTTTTATCCATGCATGCACATGGCTCAAACATTTAAGCACCTACATCTATTCCATTTTAGATAATGCTAGGAAGGACATGTGCTTCATTAAAAGATGGAATTCTGAGCCAGGCGGTGGTGGTGCACACCTTTAATCCCAGCACTCGGAAGGCAGAGGCAGGCAGAGCTCTGTGAGTTTGAGGTCAGCCTGATCTACAAGAGCTAGTTTCAGGACAGGCACCAAAGCTACAGAGAAACCTTGTCTCGAAAAACAAAACAAAACAAACAAACAAAAAATATGGAATTCTGTACCATTATCAGACACCAAATGCTATTCTTTGTTAAAAGAGACTGCAGAACAAAGCTTCACTACTTGCCATCAAAGCTGTCTGAAGTCTAAGGTGCCATCTTCATCACAGCCCATTAGAAGCCTTGGTACCAAATATGTGGCGTGCATAGACAAACTTGTGAAAGCAATATTGTGAAACCCAAGGCTACACTTCATTCCTTCTCAGAGCAGCAATTCCTATAGACACATTTCAGTAAAGATTTAGGAATTGCTAAGGTTCCCCATGCTGCTTCTGTGAAAACCAATCCTACTGACTCTCAGGATGCCAGACGAAACTTAAGACATTAAACTGAGTTCTATACCAGGCTTTACCACCGAACACACCGAGGGCAGGAATGTGAGGACTCAGACAATTCAGTTCTTAACTATTGGTTTTAATGAGCAAAACAGACTAATAAAATCCAGCCCTCCAGGTATCTGACAGCATAATTGCTTTGGAATGCGCTTCGCTATTAAATCTAGCTGTTGCTGTAACTGAGGTTTTTGGCCACACAACTTCAGGGGATGCTGTGTTTACTTTGTGTGTGTCAATACCAACTATACCACAGACTTTTGCCACACACAGACCATGCAATCACAGATTTTATTTAGCCACTCGAAACCAATTTCCAAGGATGCAGTACCTCAGAACTCTACTGCACGATGGAGACATTTTAAATAATTCTATCCAACCTTCAATGGAGTAAAGTCTACATGAAATTGCAAAGAGTATTCCTCTTCCTCAAGATAAAACTAAATTGTATATCATTTGGGGTCTAAATTTGAACACAACTAGAGTTTTATAGATAATAACCTAGAAATTCCCTCAGTCTGTTGTCTTAGTTAAGCTACAAATGATAAATCTTAATACTTAAATGACTGCTTCATGAAGACAATCCAGAAATCATGACAGGTCCTTAATCCCACTCTCTTCTTTGGTGTGACTCTGCACAGTGTAACTCAAGGAACTCAAGATTCTACACAATATGACCTTGGGCCAATTGTTACCTAGTCAGAGCTTTAAATCTGCTAACCTTAATAGCCACAACCCAGGAATGGCTCCATTCAGCTCAAATATTGGTCTTACGATTTTTTTCCTCTCTGCTTTGCTTTTGTGCCTTGGCTACCCTCACTGCAAAGTGCTGAGCTCCCAGAAGAACCAACGGATCACTAACCGAATACAAGAAGTCAGATTAAAAAAGACATGATTCGGGCATGGATAGAATAGGGTTACATGAGGTCCCACCCCTAGCTGAGGCACTGTGGGCAATTAACAGCTGGTAGAGAGGGGTGGGGAATATAATTTTCTTCAGGGGTGCAGTCCCTGGTAAGTCATGTATCCACACACACACACCACATGAAATTAAGAAGAAAACATGTTGAAAAGAAGGGCTCAGAGAAATAAGAGGAGAATGAGGAGGGAGGTGTCTATGATAAAAATATATTAAAGCCATATAAACTTGTCAAATAAATAAGTTTTCTTAAAACATGGGTCTTACACTGTTGTGAAAAGATTCAAAAAAACCTGGAACATGTCACTAGTCTCAATAAATCCCAGAAAGAGATAGAGAGAGAGAGAGAGAGAGAGAGAGAGAGAGAGAGAGAGAGAGAATATGAGGATGGGGTTACCACCCCCAAGAAAATGAAGTCAAACAGTCTAAATGATAGACCTCTGTAGAATCAACTTCTGTAGGTGAATTATAGGCCCATTTGCATGTTGGGTTGTAGTGTCAAGGTATAAACGCTATGTGTAGGATGCTCCTAGGAGAACGCAGGCACATTTAGCTCCAGGAATGTCACCAGTCCTGTACGTAGAGTTCTACCAGGCAAACTTTACTTCTTAGTAATTCCCTTCTGAGCCAAAAGAATCTGCTTCCAACTCCATTTCCCATTTCTTGGATTATATCCCCTACTCTCCCAACTCACAGTACAGCTTCATCAATTCATATTTCTTTCTTAGGAAGAGATTTTCTCAAATTTACCTCCCTCTGGACCTACAGCTGAGTTGAAATGGGAATTAGACATGAGATCACACTTTAGATTTCCACTGACTAGTCAGTAGCAAACTTACAATGAACGGCTTTTGTTGTCAGAGAAACTGTCCGATAATGTTCTCTGCTCTACTCCGTGGGAAAGCAGCAATGTAGCTGGGTTTTCTACAAAGTGGTTAACATCCCTCTGTATCTATGGAAGTTTTCCAAAATAGCCTTGTGAGCATGAACAATCTTTGCAAGCTCCTAAAAGTAAAAACTACACTGGACTTTGTCATCGGCCTGCTCCACAGTTGATCTCAGGGTTTTAGAGCAATGAAGGAACTCTAGTTCTGCTCCGTGGAAGGTCAAGAGAAAACAGCAAGACCTTCCCAAGAGACTTTACCACCTCCTTGGAGAAGTTGCAGGTATGTTCCACAAGGGAAAAAACTGGAACCAGAAAGGAACTGGGCTAAAAAGTAAATCTGTTAGAAACGTGAGCCCAGGATTTATGCTAAAATGGATTCAACTGAAGTTTACGTTGAAAAATAAAGATGAAATACATGGGAAATAGATGTTTTATCTTATGTCTAATGTGATACGAGCTTTATTGGCTGTAGCTAACAGCAGTCCCAAGGTGAACAAAGTATCAACAAATGATAAGCATTCGTTTCTTTGGATTATTTTTCCATCAGGTTTCATCTTTGATTTCTTGTCTGTTTTTTATAGGATGATCAAAAAGAAGAGCATTTCCACCGAACCACTCAGAGATTTTTCTCAGTTTTCTCGAGTCCTCTGTTAATGTCACATTGGTCCCCCACTTCAGGTGTCAGCAGCACTAGAGTAGCCCTTATCTTTGTGCTCCCCTACTTGCTTTACCTGATTATGCTAGTTCCATCCCTGCCATCCCGATTTGTGAAACGCATGGTTCTCCAATGTCACTTTTCACTAACTGGAAGGTTTCCAAGATGAACCTTCTTTCACATGGAATCAAACAGATGGAGGAAGAGATACTGTTTCTTAGAGCCAGGGAAGAAGACAGGAGTCACCAGTTCACTAGTGAATATTTTTTATGTCTGCCTTCCCTGAGAGATCCTTATCATTGCAGGAACTCTGATAATGAAGAGCACTCTCCCCCTCCCCCACCACCATATGGTAGGATTTGGTGTCATTACCCTCTAGCATGCCTCCCTGAAACTCCTAGAAACAGCTGCCTACAGCTGCTCAAAACAGGAATAGTCACAGAATTAGCACTTAAAGACAAATGGTACACTCAAAAAAGCCACTGAAAGTTAATTCAGCCAACGTAATTTTCTAGGAAGTAGGAAATATCAGGATCTGAGAATGAGAGAGAGAAAGCAATAAAAACCAACGCAAACCCACTATACCCAATTGGTGCTACATGTTTCTACTGTGGACTTTAAATATTAAGAAAAAATATTTTGAAATGTAGGTGTTGAAGCCGGCTATTATCTAGCGCACAGGACAATTAAAGGATTAAACTAACACTCTACTTCCTAAAACATAATGAGACTTCCACACAGTGCCAGTCAGCTGGTAGCCAAGTGTTATCAGCAAGGCTAAGCTTGGATCTCATAACCTAAAAACGACTTCCAATAAAAAGAGTGCTGAAATATAGGCACGTGGTTATAACAAGTGAAGAAATGAATAGGTCACATCAGGTGATGTGGACTCCAGAACAAAAAGGACCGATCCAAGATATATTAAAAACTGGGTCAAATTGTTTATAGCTAGTATGTCTTTTGGAGGATTAAAACAATGATCTGACCTCAGAAGTAAAGACCTGGCTATTCTTTGCCATCGAAATCCAACCCTGAAGAAACCAGAACAGGTATGTCTTGCAGGCAATGTGTCAAGAGTCACTTCAGAGAGGCCCAATGTCCAAGTAGGCTTGGATCTAAGACCAAATTCTACTGACAATTCTTAGCAGGCCTGGTTTGGTCAATGGGCATTTCAGAGGCTAGAGCAATGTGTTGTTGAAGTCATCCCAAGCATATGCCTGTCTTGTACTAGGAATGAATCTATGGTAATCTAGATCGGAAGTAGGTTTTGCTTACATAGAAGAGATCCCGGCTCATGGGCTGTGCCAACATGAAGACACAGAGAATAACAGATCATGCCGAACTATATATCTCTATATAACTATATATCTCTATATAACTATATATCTCTATATAACTATATATCTCTATATAACTATATATCTCTATATAACTATATATCTATCTCTATATAACTATATATCTCTATATAACTATATATCTCTATATAACTATATATCTCTATATAACTATATATCTCTTCAATAGAACACCTGTTGGCCAAGGTGGTCCTGGCACATTTGCTAACCTTCTCCATCATACTTTGGACAAAGCCTAACTAATTGTGGTTTCACAGTCTCTCCAAGGTCTGGTCCAAGTTTATTATTCCCCACCTTTTATTCCAGCTCTTCCAGATGTGTCGGAAAATGCCAGAACTGTTCCCACTGCAACTTACTGCAGATACGGAGCCCCCAGGAGCCATCTCAGCTGCATAGAGTCATAGGCCTACCTCCTTGCCTCAAGCACAGACATATTTTTTTTTTTTTTACTTAAACCTGCCTTCCCACCCTATCTTCTTTGTCCCTTTATAGCATTCCATTTCTTTTGTGGTTCGTCACGAAACCGTGTTACTTTTGGATGTCTTTTGTCTCTTCCATTATGAGAGTACACAGGCCATGAAGACACAAACCCAATATTTTTTCCAATTCACCAGATACAAAATTTGCTGGTAAAGTTGAAGTAGTATTTATGGATATATGCTGACTACATTGAAACAGATTAAATAATGAAATACTAATAATGAAATAAGGCAGTAATACTTGGAAAGATTGAAACAAACCAAACCTGGGGCTGGGAACATGGTTCAGTCAGTAACGTGCCTGCCACATAAACGCAAACTCCTGAGTTTGACTCCTCAGCATCTATGTAATAAGTGAGGCATGATACATGGGACTGTAGCCCCAGTGCTAGGAGGCGGAAACAGGAAGACATCATGGGCTCACTAATCAACTAGCTAAATTTGTGAAATCCAGGCTAATGAGAGACAAAACAAAATAAGGAAACAAACAAACAAGGAAGAGAATAACAGAAGAAGATAAATGAGATCAACTTCTGGCTTCTACATACCACAAACACCCCTATGTCCCCCAAAAAATATATAAAGAAAAGAAATAAACCAAACCCAGGAAGCTACTCAAAAGCCTAATTCTTTGTATGCAGCAACAGCTACCAAGACTGCAATGCGCATGCCTCTGTATTTGTTGACTTTAAAATCCATTTGGAACTAGATCTGTATGCTATAAAAACCAGTTTGAAAGGCCTTGAAAGTTTACTAAAATTCTGATTCTTCCTAGTATGTGACCCACTCTCCAAAACAATGAAGTAATACTTCCATTGCAGGGCCACTCACAGTCAATATGGTTCATGTAACTAACTATGCTCAGTGTACTTCAGTGTGGTGTCATGCAACGGAGGAGACAATGAGAAGCAAGTAACTGGTAATAGAATCCTACAACTTCAACATGACAGCTAGTGTTGAATCACTCTGAGGATGAGTTCCCACTTAATGCGCTAAAGACATGCAGATGACAGTCCTCCAAGCACAGTCAGAAAAGAGTTGTGACAGGCATCAAAAATGAAGACAAGTCAAGGACTTATCAAGGACAGTAACTAGTGATGCAGTATGTGGACCCTGCACTCTGGGCAATCCAAATTCAACGGCTCAGTGACCAAAGGGGAAAGTCAAGCTGAATCAAGAACAACTGGGATATCTTCAGAAGCAACTCTAAGGAAGGTTAGCCAAAGTACCTAGAACTCTACGGAAGAAGCACAAAGCCATTCCTGGACCTGGCCTTGCAGCCAATCAGTACGTGTATAGAAGACTTATAAGTGTAAATGATGTCATTTTTGCCTTCCTAGGACGTTCAAAGGAGTCTTAGAAACAGCTTCCACGTGACAAGCAAGTAGCTTATGGACTGACCATTACCTGTTGTTATGGTATCAGTGCGACTTAGCAAAACTATCCTGTTAGTGGGAACAGGAAAGATAACAGACTTCTCTGCCAGAAAATGTTGCATCAAGACTCCAGGAAGCATGCATGTGAGCAATCAATCATAATCAAATGGAGTAGAATCTTCGAAAATTTCTGAATGAATCCAGACTCTTCACTGAGCATCAACCCCAACCATGGATTACATAACTACTGTTGAAGGTCTGGCATTTCCAATCTTACAGAATATAACTCCAGTGTCAACAATTACCATCTGATAAGCAATCAGGGTGTCAGGAAGTCCATTCATCTCCCAGAAGGGTAACAGAAGGTTTGAAAAAGGACACTAGTAAAGACCTATAAACCATAAATACAGTTTTAAAACCTCATGGTTAAAGCTGACTAAGTCATAGACAGATAATTACCAGTGCTCGCAAATTACTGCTAGGGAAAACTAATAATCAAGAATTCTCTATATAAAAGAGAAACATCATTTAACAAGCTACCTTTTAATTCCTTTAATTATTCTTATAAACTATTATTTTTTCCAACCATATATTTGAAAACCTGAATGACTTCTTACTTGATAAAAAATTTTCAAAATAAACTTAAAAAACATCAATTTAAAGCTAAGTTTAACATGATGATAATAATAATTAGAAGGACTGGCAAGAAGGCCTACCAGGTAAGGGCACTTGCTACTAAGCCTGATGACCTGTGTTCAATCCTCAGAAACCATACGGTAGAAGGAAAGAATTGGCTCCCACAGGTTGTCTACACAATGTGTCATGGTGCACGTGGGTGCATGTATACAAACATGCACACACAAATGAATAAATATAAATAATTACCACCACCACAGTAATAATAAATTTGATTGTAGTCCTCTTAGCTTCTCTGATAAACTCACAAGATTGTGCATTTTGTCCATAAATTCTTCTACCATTGCTTTTGGCTGCGTAGCCACCTCTATCTGAAAGAATGCCATCAGTTTATTACAAGTTCCTCTCACCAGAATATAAACTTCTAAGAGGGCAGAAAATAACTTCTTTTGTTCTGTTTTTTGGACAAGATCTTATAGTCTAACCCATGCTGGCCTTGAACTTGACATTGTCCTTCCTGCAGAGTGCTGATATTATGGGCACAAACAACCATCAATGTGCCCAGCATCTAAAATAGTGTCTGGCATTTTAAGCATTTGAGGAACAAATGAAGAGAAAGCAAATCTATAATACATTCTCATTGTACACACACATGTTATTATGCAGCACATGAGTGCAGAGTCATAAAAGAAACAAAATAGCATATACAAATATACCTGTAGAAGCCCAAGAATGGGAGGAAATATGAAGCCAGCAACAGAACTTAAGGTGCTCTCTAATTCTACCATGAGATATCTGTACCATCTTGAGCAAGTTTCTTAACATCTCTGATCCCAAGTTTATTTAGAAACAGAAACATTTTTTACTACCTCTAAGGATACTTGTAGCTCTCACATTTTCTAAATTTAAGAGGCACAGTCAATAATTTTTATAATCTACCCTACAAGGACAGAAAAATTAAGTGTAAGCCCTGACCCTTATGAGATTATACATCATTAACCAACCACACTTAATCTGTAAAACTGGGGTTATGAATCCCCACACATCCACTAGAGTTCCTCTTTTCTTCTCATTTTGTTTACTTTGTTTTTTCCCAGTCTAATGAAGTTACCAGAAATAACTTTGGGACACAAACAAGCAGAGGGAGCTAGGGAACAATTGGCTAATACAATACCAAGCACCTGTGCACAGGAAAGGGGGCTCAGCTTTGACACCCTCAATACCTTTTCGGAAATCTCTGAAGTTGCCAAACACAGACTGGACCCAGTATGCAACTGTACATAAACAGCTACCATTGCGGTAAACACAGGGCACACCTTCAAGCCACAAATGACTTGGCCAGCGCTACCTGCTATCCTTGCACAATGAACATGGACGTGCAGAGGGTTTGACTAGTTCTTGTCCCCCACAAATCATTCCCTTGGGACATGTACACTTTAGACCCTGTGGCCAACATGGAAGAGCTGAGTTGCCTTGCTTAGTAAATAGATGAGCTACAGTATTTCTTTTGTCCATCTCTTCAAGACAGTCTCTTTTCTGCCCAGCCCAGACTGTAACAGGGGATCTCCCCACTGAGGAAAGCCCAGAGTCAGGAGTACAGATACTTATCTCCAAGCATTTTGTAAAAGGAAGAACACTCGGTGCTATTTTTATCTTTCATAGTTAATATTAATTAAATCCACAGGAACTCTAGGCTGCATATATACACGCCTCTTTTTTAAGTTTAATAAACAGGTTTTGGTCTTTAATCCTAACGTATAGTTATAGTTTATAAAATAATTTAGCTCACATGGAAAACACTTTTTTTTTACTATGCCAAGCTAATGAATGCAACCCAATTTCTTAGAATGTACCAGCACAACATGCTCTTTCTGTGAAATAAGTATCAGAGCTGCGGAGTCAACGCAAATGCACGTCTTCACACACTCAATCACGCTACACTCCTGCAGCCAAGACACCAGGCAAGCTGGCTGAATTTGAAAAATATTTCTAATCCGGAAACAACACACACCCAAAGCATCCTTGCGATCTGAAGGTGAAAGGGAATTGGTGGGAGGGATACAGACCACTGTGAACCTCCCCCTCCACAGGCAATTTGCAGCTTACAAACACGCGTTCACTCATTCTTTCATTTGACCCTCCAGACAACACGGGAAGATGGATTGGAGAAATATTGCTTCCTCCAATTTTATGAACCAGAAAATTAGGTCAAAGAATGATAGGCTCCCCAAGGAGGCAGGAAGAAAATCCACACGTCTTCTTTTTCTGATTGCACCGGTTCCATGCTGTTACTGGGTCCTCTAACCTATAGCAATCATCCTGCTGTTACATTAGAGATGTACACGGAATGGGTCAGTCCATACTCTTCAGTAAAATACACAGTCAGGGAATAATAGGACATCGGCAATCAGTTTTGCACTTAGCTGAACAAGAACAATGAGCTGTAGGAAATGCAGGGATCTCATAAAGGACAGGAGAAAAGAAACGATGGTAAATACTCATTTCCCTCCACACACACTTTTTTTGAAATTTCTAATCCTCTTAGAGAAGACGATTACAAGAACTCTTGGATCAGGAAAGCAGAACTCAAAACTTAAGCTGCTCTGAGTGTCCTTATCAACAGAACAGGAAGCAATAAGTTACCGCTGCTACATCCTCTTTCACGTGTTAGCTACAGTTTTTTTTTTTTCCACCACAGAAATTCACAGTTAGGACACTCCCCCAAATAGAATCTTCTGCTCTTCAGCCATCAGCTGAAGTTTCATAAAAAAGCCCAGCATATACTCCTGAGCATCAAGTACACCCCGCATACAAACATAGCCCAGTGACTCGGAGACTCTGGTGACAACATGGAATGTGCACAGCCAAGCAGTGACAGAAATGCTATAGAGGACACCGCAGATGCCTGTGAGCTAATGACCTATGAGGCTCCATGAAGACTATTTCTGGAAACTTTGAAATACAAGCCATTAGAAGATATATATTCCTATTTTTAACGCACAGCTCACAAAAGACCTTATAGATTTTTGGTTAAAGAAAAACAACTTTGACCAAGTGATTCATTTTAGTGAAAGGATGTGTTAAAGAGAGAAAAAGAGAGAGGGGGAGAGGAAGAGAAAGAAAGAGAAAAAAGAAAAAAGGAAGGAAGAGAAAAAAACAAAACCATGGGTTTGCTATTGAAAACAAACTTTCTAGTCAACAAGTATATAGCACAAAACTGGTCATAAGAGAATGAGTCTGAAGAATTGCATGTGTAATTCAAAGTTAAAATAAACGAGACTCTCTTCTTCTCTCACATACACAGTTGTAAGAGATGCCAGCTATAATCTTTATGATCTACTATGTCAAAAATTTTATTGCTAGAACTGCTGAATAATCTGAGACCATTTCGGGGTGGGGAGGAGGAGACGGAAATTCTGTGTTTTCAAAGGGAAGGGGGGAATATGTGAAATTGC
Organism: Ondatra zibethicus; assembly: GCA_004026605.1. Classification (NCBI taxonomy): domain Eukaryota; kingdom Metazoa; phylum Chordata; class Mammalia; order Rodentia; family Cricetidae; genus Ondatra; species Ondatra zibethicus. Next base: position 101,804 of record PVIU01003938.1, on the reverse strand, counting down.
ACTAGGAAGCACAAATAAATAGCTTGGGATTTTTAGTACTTTTTTCTGTGCACCCTGGTTACTCCTTTCTTTGCCTTCTCCATCTCTTCCAACCACATCTTACCCAAAAAGTATAGGATTTTACCCTGGATCCCTAAGAATCACGGTTGCCCTAAGATTGCACATAAATCCCTAGAGCACTGCTTCAATGAACAAATACCACTGACATAGAACACAGTAAAGTCAGAAGAAACAGAAAGTGGAAAGCCATCTCCAGCTGGAGCCTAGGATGATCAGGAGCAGGAACACAACAATGTAGGGCATGGAAAACATGTTGTATAGGTTTCAGAAACAACCACAGGGTTAATAGAAAGTTTGAAAAGAGCCATAACTGAAAACTAAAAATGGTTAAAATCAAGGGAAAACTGATGACTGGCTTCACAAGGGTCTTCAAACACATGTAAAAAGAAATGTCATAAAAGGCCAGTTGACTGGCCAAGCAAACTGTGGTACAGGCAAAAATGGGTTGTTAATCAGCAATAAAACAAAGGGAACATACAAGCCATGTAAAGATGCGGATGACCCTTTCACGCATATTGCTAAGTAAAAGGAGTCATTCTGATACAGTAACTAACATACTAAAACAATTACAGAACATAGAAATAATTCAGAGACTGGTGACGGCTTTAAGACTGGGGAAAGTTCAATGTTGATCAGAGGGAAATCTTATGATTAAATTACTCTGTGTGACAATCTAATAGTGAACACAAGACATTAAGTGCTTTGCAAAACCCATAGTACTTTACAGCATACATAGAGAACTCAAGTATGTGCAGAGTTAACTAAATCATTTGTGAGTTCAATGACCATAGGATGGAATTCAGAAAGTGACAAAAAAAAAACCCAACATGCATTGCAAATACATGAAGTGACCTCACAGAAGGAGGTGGGAGGGATGAGGGCTGATTTGAGTAACTTGGAACTAAGGAGAAATGCAAGTTTCTGAGAATAGAGGCAAACGATAGTGCACACAGCACTGACTTGCAGTTGTTAAAATTGCTTCTCAAGAATATGGGCTGACAACAATCATGACGTCTAGTGCAACAGTTTCATCGGAGACAGAAACATTCCATCCCGAAGGCAAACAACTCAAACTAGTGTCAGGAAGTTCCTGAAACTGACCAGATTCACTAAATATGTCAGATTAAGCTATAAAAGCCAAGAGTTCTCCCTCAGATGGAAGAGAGCAGAGCTTCGAAGAAGACTCTCAGGCAAGTGAAGCTGCAAAGACGACTCCGAGACAAGACCAGAAAGCCTGGAAGAAGAAGAAACCAACTGGAAGAGGTTTAGAACAGAGTAACTTGGAAAGGACAATCTTCAGACTTTTGAGCTCCCTGCAGGCTGTGTACTCCAGGCTTCCCAACTTCTGTGGTGTGTGCCTGGTGATACCACTGTCTTTCAGTAATTTCTGCTCCTGTAAGTAACCCTCATCCATACTCCTGCAAGTAATCCCAATAAAACACATTGTTTCAACAAGTTGGACTTTAGTGATATCTGTACTTTCTTTGGTTGGTCATAGAATCCCTCTCTGGGGTGAAGAGATGTGTGTTTGTGTGTGTGTGTGTGTGTGTGTGTGTGTGTGTGTGTGTGTGTGTGTGTGTGTGTTGCAACTCTCCAGGAAAAGTTTTGTCATGCAACATAGTCTGAACGTTTTCATTTAAACAATAACTTAAAGGCCTCAATTAAAAAATTTTAAATGCCAGGCATAGCATGCATTACCACTAAGAACATTGGAATGAGTCATCTCAGAAGGAATGTCCTAGCATAGCAGTTGTTACCCTACAGAAAATAATCTCAAAAGCTTCAGTATTGCCTCCAGACAGATAGAGATTGAACAGGAATATTCTTGAAGATCTTTACTTGTAAAATACATAGTGATATAAAAATAAAAGTGTCTTGTATAAGACCAGTTTCAAGACATTAATCTTTCCTCCCAACTTGTGTAAGAAATATACCAGAGAAAAGCAAGAAGTGTGTTAAATAATTTTCTCACGTTATTTTTTTCAACAAAACTTTGGGAAAGGATTAATATATGGATACATTACCAGTTTTGAATATAATCTTTAAAAGAAAACTTAACACCCACTGAAAATCCCTAACATCCAACCCTGGAACATAACCTAGGATTCATGACCTTCATGAACATGTGGTTTAATACACACTGGTGTTCCCAGTTGCCACCTGTTCCAGATCATTCACCTTGGACAGTTTTTCTCAAGCAAACACACTGACTTCAAACACTACTTACTTTTATTCTATATCCTTATCTTCTTATATCCTTACTTTTATTCTAAATCCTTATTCTATAGCTCTGTGACATCAGAACACCCCAACTTTGTTTCATCTAGGAGTCAGGAGACAGCCTTAATCATGGTTGATAAAGCCACAAGCATACAACTGATGAAATACTTATATACAGGCAGTATACAAGGCCGTGTGTTTATAAGAAAACTGTGAACTGTTGTCTCTGGTCCTCCTTTCCCGTCTATGGGAGGGGCCAGAAGTCCTTGGACCTTCTCCCAGAGCATCCTATTTGTTGCCTGGAGAAGCTGACCCTTTACAGCTTCCTTGTCTGACCTGTTCTCAGGAGCAGAAGCTGTAGGAGGGCTTGAAGTAGAACTCCAGAGAACCACTATTACAACCAGGATGTAATAATTCACTAGCGCCTCATTATAGTCGTTAACCAAAATATTTTTTCCTATCTGCTCTACAAATACCCGAGTCTTTAGAAATTCCCCACCACACAATACACAGCCTTCTCAAAGCTGGTTTCATCTAACTTTTGGGTACAGAAAACACAAAAGCTTACTGTGCAACAAATGGAGATGTTAAGACAATGTTCAGACACACTGTACCAGGAGACAATAATGGCATTAAGCAAATGTCTATGATCAACAGGTAGGACCTGCCTGAATATTTCCCATACTGTGCTCTAAAACACATGGTGCAACATTCATTCATTTCACACCACAAACAGGATCTCCCAAATGCCAAGTTCATTCCGCCACATACTTGAAGCTCACCAACAATGTGGCCACAGAGAGAAGCCACCTCTTTAACAATCGATACATACCTGTTGGCAAATATTTCCAAGCTTTAAGAATTAGCATGAATGTCAAAGGGCCTGCAAAGGGCCCATAGAACTGGATCTCTATTTAAAAATAAAACAACATATTTATGTGATAGAACTTGAGGAGTTGGAGACTATATAAAGAATAAACTATTTTGCTGTTACACATACATTTACTTAGACCTTACCTTCAGTTTTCATATTTGAAATGTCAAATAATGTTATTTATTTATCACTTTTGAGGTAAGGTCTTATTAGATAGTCCTTGTTGGTATGGAACTCATAGAGATCCACCTGCCTCTGCTTCCCAGATGCTGGAATTTGGGCTCATACCACCAAACTCAGTCCTAAATAATGTATTAAGAAGGAACTGCTGTAACAGCTGGTAATTGAGCCTCGACTACTCTTTGTATTACTTTGGACATGATACTTACTAACTTCAAAAGCAAATACCAAAATGAACTCTAGGGAATATAAGGGGAATGCCTCAAAACTTAGCAAATCTTAGATCAGTTTCCGGAACCTAGAAAACACTTTAGCAGAGTTACTAAAAATGGCCAAACTGCCAAATGGATTCATTTAAATTTAATGGCTTTGCCCAGTCCTCCCCACATATTTTAACTGAGGGTTTAATTGGCAATAATATACCCAAGAGAAATGAGGCAGAATGATACATTAAATGGGGGCTTATGAATCACAAACTGAATAACTGGTCTTTTCTAAAAGTAGAGGTAGCTGATACATAGTTACTTTGTAAGTAATTTTTCTTTTCTTACTTTTTAAGTAAATTTGCTTTTGATATCTTTTATCTGTTTATGTTCTGAGACAGGGTCTCACTATACAGCCCTGGCTGTCCTGGAACTCACTATGTAGATCAAGGTGGCATCCAACCCACAGAGATCCACCTGCCTCTGTCTCCACAGTGGTGGGATTAAAGGCGTGTGCCTCACCCAGGGCTTTTGATATCTTAAACCTCAGTGAAAATACTATGCTGTGACCTAGATCAGTGAGCTACAATTAACATCAGAAGAACTACATTAATAGAATGCAAGCCGATGAACCGCTGTTGGGGCTGAGAAATAAATCTTGTCACAACACAGCAGAGTTGCTGTCAATCTTCGAATGAATGGTTTGGAAAACAGGAGAAATACCCAAGGCTTATGATACACTGCAGGGGCTGAGAAGATGGCTCGGTATGTAAACTGTTCGCTAAACAAGCATGAGGACCAGTGTTTGGATCTCCAGCATCCATAAAAAGTCAGGCATGGCAGGGTATGTCTGTAAGCCCAGTACTGAGAAAACAGAGACGTGAGGCTTCCTGGAGCTTACTGACCAGTTAGTCTCCCAATACGCAAGCTCCAGGCTCAGTGAGAGACCCTATCTCAAAAAATAAGGTGGGTAGCAATTAAGGAAGACTACTAGCCTCCACACACACGTGTGAACACACATACTCATAGGCACACACACTCAAGGACTTGTACACATTCACACCCCCATACACACACAAAAGGAACATTATTGCAATTTCAGAACAAGACATTTGTAAAGGATTCCACCCACATTTTCATCTCCATCAGATCGTAAAGACTATCGTAATTTTGCCTATATTTAGTAGATATGATAGTATTAAATCTAGCTTTAGTTTTTTAAATGTTTTACAAATGAAATAATTCAGGGTCCCTAAAACACATTCACATTGTTGGTTTTTGCTAGGGATTTTTCCAAAACCCTTTCCCCTCCATGATCAAAGGCTCTTCTGTGACTTGTTGATGACAAGCTGTCAATTTAACCAGAGCTTTACGAGTACCAGTTTGGACAATGGAGCCCACGCATACACAACTCACAACTTGTAAGAAAAAATGCCAGGAAGCTTGCGGCCACACAAGAATAAGTGTTGTCACTGTCCCTCAGGAAAGGGTGATCTTTCTGAAAGAGAGGCTGGGGCTAAGTATGCTTGAACCTGGAACCTAAAATACAACTACGCCTTTCTGGTCACTTAAATACACACACACACATATGTATATGTATCTTCCATTTTAAAGCCCAATTTACTTATGCTGGAAATTAGTTCAGAACTCTTTATATCTATGATGTTCCAAGCATCTCTGGTCACTATTTTTGAAAAATACTCCACTTGCTGTGGGGGGAGGGAGCCTGAAAGTGCCTGATGTACAAATACCAATAAATCCTATCCGTGGAGCATAGAGAAAGTCAAATGAAGCTCTATTCTTACAAAGGAGGCACATTCATTAAAAAGTCCAACTAAAGGACCCAGTGAACTGGGTGATATGTTTTTGTTTCGGTTTGGTTTTGGGATTTATTTTTCTTTTTGTGGGATGCTTGATAACGCAAGGACACTTTTTCAAGTGCCCATCAAATCCAGTGTGGTAACTGGAAGCAGGCTTTGAAGGCATAAAGACATTCCTCCAGTGAGTTTCACGCTGCAGGCTAAAAGCACCAGCCATTCATTTTTCCATCTTGAGACACATTCTTCACCCAGTTCAAAGGCAGAGAGACAACAAGCCCGCACACTCATTCTGAAGGTCGTCCCTTGTAGGGACTTGTGAGGGACCAAAGGCTCAGGCTACAAAACATGTTTAAAGACCTGCTTTTAGAAATGCTACCTTTTTACTGCCCTCTAGTTCCCACCCCCTAACTTAACTTTCCTCCCAACCCCCAAACACAAACTCACACACTCTCTCTCTCTGTCTGTCTCTCTCACACACACATACCAACACACACACACACACACAAATGGAGAAGTTTAGACAAAAGAAAATGTTTTAATTATATTATCAGTGATTTCCAAGGTATTCAACTAACACTTGCAGAAATTATTTCATTATGCATCCTTTTTTAAATAGGGTATTTATTTATAATCCTTAACCTAAGCAGAGAGAATGGGATCTGCTTTGAAAGAAAGTTACTGTTTAGCTGTGGTTCAAAGAGTGTGTTTTAATTGGGAAGGGGGGGCAGATGGGCAAGTGGCAGGCAGATGGGAGGAGTGGGTGGATGGGAGCCACCGGAATCACAATGTAAACAGCACCAGCTCAACTAGCTGCACATAAAACATCCAGGGCCCCCCCTCCCTTCCCACCATCAAGTGTATTTTATACAGCGCCCTGTTTTGTTTTGTTCTCTGACCTCGAGAACATTTAAGGCACTTGAGATTCCGTAAATCACGGCTGTGGGGAGAGCAGAGTGCAAAACCCTGGCCCTGAGTGAAACTTAACAAACCCTCTGCCCTGCCAGGACCTTCGCATGCTCAGGTGGGAACAGTCTTCCATTCCACTTAAAATTCCCATACTCCTTTACAGTCCTTGCCGACCACCTCTCCCCACAGTCTATCCTTCACCCAGTCAGTTCTAATCAGGCCAGCTTGCTAGCCCAGCTTGCTAAGTCTGCAGCTTAGCCACTAGGGAAGGGATGACAGGAAGGTGTTCTCTGGCTTTAGACTCCCTTCCACTGATACCTTGGCTCTTGGGTCCTGCGCCAGCCACCTGAGGGCTGTCAGCAAATACGATCCTTTACCAGGCACATCTAACCTCAATCTTTTGACATGATGACACACAAATTGTCATCTACAAAGTTCATGCTCTGTAACTGCACAATCAACTTACAAAGACAAACAAGCAAACAAAACCTCCTAACTTTTAAATAATTGTATAAGTTTGTATTGGGCTGCATTCAGAGCTACCCTGTTCTAAAGCAGGATGGGAGGATGAGTAAGGAAGCTCACAGGTGAGCTAGCCTGGTATACACTGCAAAGAACAACAAAGAGACCCTGTCTCAAACAAGAAAGGTAAGGACTAACATTTGAGGCTATCCTTTGACTTCTAAACACTCACTCTTGGACACAGGAGCATGCATACATGCACACATCACATAAATGCATACATACATACATATTATACAGACCCAAAAAGGATTTAAAAATTGGTCATGGCTGTATGACTTAGGCTTTAGTAAACAGAAAAGTGGCAAATGTGATGCACACTCTAGTATTGTTTCCCTTGTCTGTGACATCCACCTAATACCACGCGAAGTCCAAGTTAGTCTCCTGGGAACGCATGGCCCTGTCAGTAGCTAGCACTATCTGGACCATCATATGAAGGACAACTTCCTCTTCACCTCAGACAACCCAGGCAGACACACAAAAGAACTTCCCAGGAGAGTCCCGCCCAAAACACTAGCCCACAGAACTGAGACTATATTTTTTTAAATATTTTAATGAATCTGTTTGAAATCCTTTGTTTTTCTTCAAAGGCTAAACAATACCACAACTAAAAAAATTCACAATTTCACATGTAAGACTTTTCACTCCTTATCATTGTGGACGTTAGAAGAAAACAGACACTATTACTATGAGTATATTTTGGGGGGCAAATTACCAAAAGTGAACAAACACTGATAATTACTGAATAGATTTTAGGCATTCTTATATTCTTGAAAGTTTCTATTTGTAACAGGAGCCATCTCATTACCACAATAATCATCTTGAACCACACTGAGGGGAAAAAATATGAAGGACGTCAGTCATTTATGTGTTGAGCACTAGAGAAGGTCTCACTTTAGTTCAGTTCAAATTGGAAGTTGTTTGAGCAATTTACCACCGGGAGTAGGAGAGACCCTCTACATTCCACTCCTGTCCCGTGGAGATCCTGAATAGCGCACAATCACTAAGGTAAAGGAATTTATATGTATACAGTTGTGTGCTTAAAACACATTGCTCCCAGACAAACCAATTCCAGTAAAAAAAAAAAAAAAAAAAAAAAAAAAAAAAAAAAAAAAAAAAAAAAAAAAAAAAAAAAAAAAAAAAAAAAAAAAAAAAAAAAAAAAAAAAAAAAAAAAAAAAAAAAAAAAAAAAAAAAAAAAAAA